>PITA01002763.1:0-153197 GCA_004023965.1 Spilogale gracilis | reverse complement strand
TCATTAGAAATGCGCATACCTGGACCATATTATTTGATTCTTCAGAGAATTGCCATCAAGAAGAGTGCTATGTCCTTGGTAAATGGAGAATAAGAGCACTCAATTTAAGAATTAAATATTCTCCATTCAAAGAATATTTCTGACTTTGCAGCACCTTAAAAGTAATCTGATATCTTAATGTTTCTCTCACATGGGCATGTGCATACACACATAAAACGAAGCTTCTTTGGGAATTTGGTGCTAGGAAAATACTCCTTAATTCTGACCTACATACATGTATTCTTTTAATTCTCAAATGTTTGTTGAATGAGAGAATACGGCATAATTAGGTAAGGGTTCTTTTGCATTTTCCAGGAAATTCCACACTGAATTCAGTAACCAACTTTAGATAGCCCAAATCCTTGGTGATGAAGTAATATTACTCTTTTGCTTGGGAGTACTCTTTTTCATCTACTTTTAACAGGTTTTTCTGTGGTTAAAAACTGGGGCGCCTAGGTGGTTAAGCATCTGCCTTCAGTGCAGGTCACGATCCTGGGGTCCTGGGATTGAGACCTGCATTGAGCTTCCTGCTCACTGGGAAGCCTGCTTCTCCCTCTTCCCTGCCCCCCACTCTCTCTGTATCACATAAATAAATAAAATCTTAAAAAAACAAACAGAATTCTAGACCACAGTACTTCTCTATGAGAGACATGAGTAGGTACTTCACCATGTTCCCATGATAAGGGGAACAATACGAGGAGACAAGCATATGGTTCCTGCCCTAGAAGATTTGATAATTCTTGTTTTTCAGACACACATGTCTAGTAAGATAGAGAAGGGCCCAAAGCAGAATTTTGACAGTAAGATTGTAGGAGTAGGGAGATAGTTGGGGACTTACTACTTCCATTTTATCTCTCTTCTCCATTTCATTACCTTTATGAATGTGCTCTCCGGACCCTTGGGTCCCATTTCCTTTCCAGGAGTAGTAATTACTGTTGGGGTAAACCTTGCAGCTGTAAGGCCAGCTCTTTTCTTGACCATCTCTGCAGCCTGGCTTTCACCTCTAACCCTCCATAAAAATTATGCTTGTATTGGTCTTCATCAGCTACATGGCTACATTTTTCTCATTTGTTTTCCTGATGCAGCAGCAGCCTTCCAAAAATACTGCCAAGTGTAATAATCGTTTTGCTGTTCAAGACATCTTTTGTCTGAGGCTTAGTTACTGTCGCAGTTGATGGCATGACAGCTGATGGCAAGCAACAAATGAATGTTTAAATAGTGAGTAATTCAACAGATGTCCCCATCCAGGTGATTCTCCCAGTAGCTGCTGCACAGTGGATAGAGGGTGAGCAGTCACTGATTGTATAGTGAGTTGTTCCAGACATTCTGGTTTTTGGCTAGCTCGTTCTCGGTTATTAGAGTTTGACTTATTTTGTGTCTGTTCAGTTTCTGTGACTCTATTTTGTTCTTTTATTTTGATACGCCTATGCAGGGTGGTTGTTTTGGGGTTGTTTGAATTTCAGATAATGAATGTTGTGATTGTAGTGCTGCTTTAGTAATTTCCAGTGATCATCACAAAGTAATACTTTTTTAAGAGTCCCAGGTGTATGAAACTCATCTTCTAAAGTACGTGTTTAGTACCCCAGACCCTCAATTACAGCATAGTAATTGGGGCTGGACCACTTCAAACCTTACTCAAGGAAGGAAGGAAACTACCTGCCTCCTATTGCTATACAGTATTTAAAATATACGGACCAGTACATTTTAGCACATGGCAAGCTTGGTGAAGACACTCTGTCAATCAACATAAGTAAATAGCTCTTCTCTCTTCCATGAACCTAGCAACCAATTTGCTTATAGTTCTTTGCAAAACTGTTGTTAAATTACTTTGTGGCTGGTTATGTCACTTGGCTAGGAAAATGGTACTGGAATTAAGTCAGCTTTAGCCCTATGCTGCCCATCTTTTCTAACTTATGGTCAGCCATATGTTTAGACCAGATGAAGTAGGAAGTTATGAGTGGATATGAGTACATTCCTGGAAAAGATACCACAATCATGTTCTACTAAAAGTGTTGGTTAAGCTTTTTCCCGCCATGTAACGGTATGTTTATACCTCTAGCAAGAACCTGTCATTTTTATTTCTGATCATATGAGTAATAATAGCTTGTTGCTAGTAATGATTAGCATAAAAGTTGTATTGTGGGAGGGGGAAGATTTGATTATTGAGGGGTGCATAAGGGACCCTTGAGGTACCATGATGTTTTGTTTCTTAACTATGACTATGGTTACAGTAGTATTCATGTTATTATTTTTCTGGAAAATAGACATATTTTATGCCCTTTATGGCATATGTAATATAATTGCTCACTATATATGTATAGGTGCTGGATAAAACTTTGGAAAATACTCAAAAACACCAAGTACAAATGTTATCTATAATCCTATCACCAAGAGATGATCACTTTTCTTTTTTGGCACATATCTTCCCAGTATTTTGGAGGCATATACATCTCATAATAATTTGCCCACTCCCATGGCTTCAGAGTTTAATATAAACACACACACACACACACACACACACGTATGTATGTAGGTGTACCTAAACCTGACTTTTTAAAAAAAGTTTTTTATTTATTTAAGTAATCTCTACACCCAACGTGGGGCTTGAACTCATGATCATGAGATCAAGAGCCCCATGCTCTTCCAGTTAAGCTAGTCAGGCACCCCTAAACCTGACTATTTAAATTTATTGTTATTATAATATTTTGGCATGAGTGTTCAGGATTCTGTAGAATTAATTTTAATGCTATTGAGTAGCATTGTTTGGATATATCATAATTCATTTACCCAATTCTGTATTTGACATTTAGGTATTTTCTAATATTTAAATATTATAAATAATATGTGTTTAATTTATTTAAAATTTAATAGGCTAAGTTAGACTTTTATTTAGTATGTGGACATTTCTTAAAAGGCAAATTTTGTTGGACAAGATAACTCTGGCTTCAAAAGCTACTTGAAACCTGATTTTCTCCCCTCCTTAAAGAAAATTGAAAAAAATTCATTTTTTTCCTTTTATGAAGTAGGTGTATGTGGTGTATTATGTGTGAGTAGGAAATTGCTTCCACGTTTTTATACTCTTTTGTTCGCTGTGAAGTTAATTTATTCATTCACTTATTGAATATTTATTGAACACCATCTGTATGCCAGGTGCTTTGTTCAGATCTGAGGATTTAGAGATGGAGACCTGCTTTCTCCTTTCTCAGGTGACATAATGAGCAGTAGGCCTTGGGTGTTGTCAATCCACACAGTTGAGTTTATAGATCCAAACGTTTCTACTTGGATGGCTTTGCTGTGATTGATGTTATTAAACAGGTGGCTTAGGAGCTTATATAGCACAGAGACTGCTACTTGTCCCTCCTTCCCTAAATACCCTCATGCCCCAGTGGAATGTTCTGTAGGTTGAATCCTAGAATTCAGTGCTTTGTGGGCAAGCCCTAATAGGGCAGAACGGGAAATGACCTTTTCATTCAGAGTGGGCATTGCTGAGAATGGGTGATGCATTAACTCCTCTCTGGTATTACCAGGTTCCTTCCCAGCTCTAGAATTCTGTTCCTTTCTGATATTTAGGCCTTTGGAACTGAATCTTTTCTCAAACATTAAATTTGTAGTAAGAGGAAAACATTAGAGTCCCATCTTTTTGAGACACCAGCTGAACTGTGGAGAATAAATACAGACTTAAGAATGAAGGAAGGGAAAAAAATGCATTTGCCCATTCCAGGAAATCAGATGGGAATTAAGAGTATGTGCCCGTTCATCTTCTGTGAACAAAATCAGTAATGAAATGATAATTTTTTTCTTCTTACCTGTGCTTTCAAAAAAAAAAAAAGGAAGAAAAGAAAAAGATAGTTTTAAGCTTTCTATTTGGAGAGATGTATCTGCGGCTTGAGGCTTCAGGTTAGGAATATTTTTACACAGAAAAGCCTATGGGGCCCTGGAAACATTTGCCATTATTCATGATCAGACTAAGATGAAAGATTTATTTTTTAGGTAGTGTACTGAGTCCTGGAAGTCTGGTGGCTAAGTTCTTTAGCTAGGAAAACATAAACGGAAAGGCTTGTGGACAAGTTGTCTTCCCTTAAACTCTAGAGGGTAATTATGAAGTGTGTCTGTCTGTTTCTTATTTTGTTTATACTTCAGTTTTACCATCTTCTGCATGTGTCCCTGGAAGGCTTTGTATGTGATTAGGTTCTGGTGAAGGAAAAACTTTTAGATTATAAATGGACAGTCCTGGTCTCAGCATTCATTAGCCTTGGACTCACTCGAGATATCTGTTTCTTCTGTAGAATGAGGTAGTAACACTTGCCCAGCCTCTTTCCTCGTATTGTTGCAAAGATCAAGTAAGACAGCCTGCATGGCAGTGCTTTTACTGTAAGGGGTACTTAAGTATTAAAAAAAGGAATGAACAAAATGCCTTACTCTTTGGCTGCTGTCTTTTGGGAGTGGGGTTGGGGGTGTCATGACCACCTTAGATTTGGCAGCCTGGTATCCAAGTATGTAAGTTTGAGATGGATCTCAGGGTTTTGATTGCTTGACGATGAATGATAGGGCCATGAATAAAGTTCTGAAGATGCCATTGGTCCTTTAAGGCAATTTGATTTTTCTCCTTCCCTCAAGGTTGCTGGTCATTTGGGTGAAGCACAATTTGTATAGAAAATAATAGTTATTACAGTATTTTATTCTTTTTTATTTTATTCTCAGGGCCATCCAGAAGAAACTTTGAACGGTTTACAAAAACATATATAATGCAATAGAATTAAAATAAGATGAGGAAATGGGACAAAGAGAAAACACATGTAGAGAAAGTAGGATAAGACCATGTTGAGGCTAATGGGTAGAAACATATAGGATAGGTTCTAATGCAATATGTAGCGATGGACCACATACTTACTTTTTCAGGGAAGAGAGCACAGAGGGAACATGTGCAATTGCCTGAGCGATTTTCTCAGTGGACAGGATGAGGCCTTTCACTCTACCTTTCAGAACACAGCAGTGATTTGTGAAATAATTGTTTTTATACTGTCTCTCAGTGCAAATTTATAACATGGTGACAGAGCCTGATTCAGGGTAAGAATGACTATAAAGGGTTAAGATCATGTGTTCTACACAGACAGCTCTGAAGGGCTGGCTTGAGCCAAGGATGACATTTAGAACACGTCAAGGAGTGGATAAGCTACCTGTCCTCAGGCAGTCCTTCACAAATATTCATTGTCCCAGCTGGGAGTTGGCATCACTCCCTAAATGGTTTCCAGTGATGTGGTTCCAGTTCATTGATCAGGAGCCCAGAGACCCAGAGATGGACATGCACATCCTGTCTTGAGGGTTAAGGGTCTTCATAAGCTCTTGGCATTTCCCTCTCTTTCGTGGTTCTGGTTTGTCTTCTGCAAGGATCATGTGAATTGAAGTTGTTCTTTGCTGGAGAGGACAGCTAAATGCCATTTGTGATTTTGGGGTTCTGGCTATGCTGCAAACCAGTGGGAATTTGTGGACTACCAGTAACTCATGTTTGCTGCTGGGTGACCATTCAGTGACTATTACTTCAGTTTGTAACTCGTGGTGATTGAATTCAAACCCATTATGTTTCTAGAGTTTCTTGTTCCTAGAGCAAATCCTTGGTAAACGCTTGCATTAGAGAACTCAACCTGAGCCCCTTGCCTGCTTTTCTGTTTCCCTGTTGTTACTAGTGCTAGAAACTTAAAAAAAAAAAAATTCCTCAGAAGGACTCTGTGTTTTTAGAAACAGGAAGTATATTCTGTGCTTTAGTGGGACACAGAAGGAGACTGTCTGGTTAAGGCAGGAGATTGTGGCACTAAAAAAGGAAGCTGGCAGGCCTGTCCCTGGCACTTTTAGTAAGGAATGAAAGGGAATGACAGGCTGGTTGTAGATTATATTAAAGGAAGCCTAGAACCTCACCTGGTCTTATATTCCCTGAACCTAGAAGGTTTGGTGTCCCTGTATGAGCAGTCATTTTTGCGAGCTTGAAGACAGACTTGTTCTGCTTTTTGCATGTATCTAGGGGTCTGGTGAAGAGACAGAAGCCTGTTAAGGAACAATCATGGCTATCTGGCAGATTGCTTCTTTCTCTTTTAGTCAGAAGCCAGTTCTACCAATGTCTGTGGCCAAGTGTGTATCCTCATAAGTTTCTTGTGACAAGAAGAAAGATTCTCATTAAGAATTTGGCCCTGCAAGGGAAACAAGACCAAAAAAATAAACTATTGGGATTACAACAAAATAAAGAGCTTCTGCACAACAAAACAGTCCATAAAACTAAAAGGCAACCTATGGAATGGGAGAAGATATTTGCAAATGGCATATGTGATAAAGGGTTAGTACCCCAAATATATAAAGAACTTATAACTCAACACCCAAAAGACAAATAATGCAATTTAAAAAATGGGCAGAAGACAGCAACAGACATTTCTCTAAAGAAGACACAGATGGCCAACAGACACATGAAAAGATGTTCATCATCACTTACCGCCAGGGAAATGCAAATCAAAGGCACAATGAGATATCATCTCACACCTGTCAGAATGGCTAAGATCAACAACACAAGAAACATGTGTTTGCAAGGATGTAGCGTTAAGGGAACCCTTGTGCACTGTTGGTGGGTAGGCAGACTAGTACAGCACATGGAAATTCCTCAAAAGTTAAAAAAAAGAACTATCCTATGTCCAGCACTCCTGGGTATTTACCCAAAGAATACAAAAACATTAATTCAAAGGGATATGTGCATCCCTATGTTTATAGCAGCATTATTTATAATAGCCAGGATATGGAAACAGCCCGTGTCCATTGATTGATGAATAGATGAACATGTGGTATATGTGTTTTATGTATGTATGTGTGTGTGTATATATATATGTATATGTGTATGTAATGGAATATTATTCAGCCATAAAAATAAAATCTTGCCATTTGTAAGGATATGGATGGAGCTAGAGAGTTTATGCTAAAAGAAATGTCAGAGAAATACCATGTGATTTCTTTCACTGATATGTGGAATTTAAGAAACAAATGAGCAAAGGAAATGAAGAGAGAAAGAGAGACACAGATCAAGAAACAGATTCTTATCTACAGAGAACAAACTGATAGTTACTAGGGTGGAGAACCAGGCGAGTGGTGGGTGAAATAGGTGATGGGCATTAAGGAGTGCACTTGTCCTGACGAGCACTGGGTAGTATATGGAATTACTGAATCCGTATATTATATACCTGAAAGTAATAGAATATAGTAGGTTAACTAACTGGAATTAAAACAAAACCTTAAAAAGCCAGAAAAAATGGGGCGCCTGGGTGGCTCAGTTGGTTGAGCGACTGCCTTCGGCTCAGGTCATGATCCCGGAGACCCGGGATCGAGCCCCACATCGGGCTCCCTGCTCGGTGGGAAGCCTGCTTCTCCCTCTCTCAGTCCCTCTGCTTGTGTTCCCTCTCTGGCTGTGTTTCTCTCTGTCAAATAAATAAATAAAATCTTAAAAAAAAAAAAAAGCCAGAAAAAAAAATAAAGAGTTTGGCCCTAAAATTGGGTCAGAATAAGGCTGTATTTGTGTTTCTGTCTATAGTTTGCTTTCCTTATAGGTAGAAAGGTCTTATAGGGTATCTGCTTCAGCTAGTGGTACTGGGTACTGGTGTGATGTGGGTTAGTCAGCTGTTTGACATCAGTTTATATTCTACACATGCTCCTCAGGCAAAAAGGGGATTGATAATGGACTATTAACGCCAAGGGGATTGATAATGGACTCTTACGCCAAGAATGAGAATCTGAGGTTGATAACCTAGAAACCTGAAATCTGATGTGTTTAGTAGGATTCACTTGTTTAGGATATACTTTTCTTCATAGATGCTTTAAGTACAAAAGTAAGTTCATATTTTTCCTAAAAATGAAATACTAACATGCTGAAAGTTTTATTTTATAGATTTACCACCAGAGCAAAACAGAATTAGTCAGTCTTATGTAACTATTTTGTAAATAGAGAATCAAGGCATACTTAAAGAATGACAGAGGTCATCCAGTGTATCTGGGACATGGCTTAGAATAGAACCATTTTAACCAGTTTATTTTTATTTATTGAGCAAAAAGGAACCAAGTTAACAGTGGAAGGCATAAAGAAATCAGCTGTGTGGTGAGGGCAAGCTGTTTTAGCTGAGTTCCTCTGGTATAGCCCCTGCACTTTGATCAGAGGTCCGTTGGCTTGGGAAGGAGTTTTCTGTTGAGCTGAATTTTCTGTGGTGAAGGTGAGAGGGACAAGAATGGGCATCAGGACAGAGGGTGTCTGTGGGGGCAGACTCCAGTGATTGTGTGCAACATCCTTTACATTTGGGCTCCCACATATTTTAATTGGCTGCATTTGTGATTATGTTATTCTCTGTGTCTTCAACTCTGAGTGACAGTTGACACTGATAAAGGACTCCAGTAGAAGAGAAACTGGTCTGACCACAGTTTGATCTAGATAATGCTTTCACTTTTGCAAGAAGCCAGAAGGGATTCTTTGCTTTTACTGTTCTGGGAACCTAGCCAAATGTAGTAAGAAGTCTCTGGTAGCACCAGCCTGTTGTAAGTAGCCCAGGGGTGAGACTCTGACCTTTTCTGTGCATGTGGCCTACTTCTTGGTTGAGAAGCCAGTTCTGATGTTAGAACTTTTTAGAATGGAATAAAACTTGAAATTTAATGTTTGCTTTTATTTTTGCCTTTTTAAAAAATTAGAGAAATAGAAAATAAGTGAAAGAAGTCATCTTAACCATGTATACTCTGTCCCCGGGACTAGTGAAGCTTCGAAAAGACTTGTAACAGAATTCCTCTGTGTACTCAAATCTGTCTAGGGCTCTGTCTTTCTCCTGGTAGAATCTTGTACTTTGATCATTTCCCAGGGTAGTTTTTTGGTTAAGATTTTGACTTTCACACCACAGCCCCATGATATGTATATTTGTATGTGTATCTCAGAGGATTAGCATCATCTTGACAGATCTTTAAGAGTTTGAAGAGTAAATTTTTATTTTTTTTATTTTATATTTTTGCAAACTGTTCTTCTGCCTGGGGAAGGTATATTGGTGAGGAGGAGATGGATAGAAAGACTGAACTGGAAGCTAAAACCTGCATACCTAAGAAGCTGAATCAGCAACTCCTGAACGTAGGGTTGCAGTATTCAGAAATATCTCCAGTTATTCTGGAGGACGCCACTGAATTCTAAAAATAAGAAACTATTTTCAGTAACATCAATGTGTAGTATCCTCCACAGCATGCTAGTAGGGAGGTGAAGCATAGGAAGCCAAAGAAACTAGTTTTACACCCTTAAGTATGGCCCTGGGATTATCCAGGGTGACTTTTATAGAAATGTGAACCCATATCTTGGGATGGTAGCATCTGGGGACAAACTCTTTCCCTCTCCTTCCTTGAGATCACTTTCTTCTAATTGTTTATGCATTTAGAGAGTTGCTGAGGCAAGGCCATGTTCTCATTTCCACTTTTGAAAGTGCAGATGTTTCTAGAAATGACCACATTCTAAAATGAATCCAGAACCTTCTCTGGTAATTTTTCAGGCCTTGATCTGAAGTGATCTGGGTGAAGATACAAAGATGAGATCTCATACTTCCAGTTTGGCTCAAGTCAGCTGTGTCAAGTTATCTTGACTTACTAAGGCTTATTGTCTAAATAGTAGATTGGTAGGACCTTTGTCTTTGTAACGGTAAACGCTCCATAAAAATCTTCATTTTGGAGAAAAGCTGAAAATGAAGAATGACTTCTTTCAGTATTCTGTGAGAATCTCATTTCTCTTTTTAATTATTTTTTCACTGGGCAGGCTTGGGCTTCTTCTTCTTTTTTTTTTTTTTTGATCCAAGTTCTTTTTCATTTCTGAAACTGTTTTCCTACTGTGCTTTATATTTGGCAGCAGATTTTCACGTGGATAAGAGAAGGAAGTCCATTGGTTTTCATGTGTTGATGCTTTTCAGGAACGCAAGCTTCTCATCATCCATTTTAATAATAAAAATATCACAGTTGACATTTTTGGTGCCTATTTAGAGAGATTCCTTGAGAATTATCAATTAATAGAAAATTCCCCTGCAGGTACCTGGCTGGCTCAGCCAGTAGTAGAACTTGGGACTCTTGATCTCAGTGTTGTGAGTTCGAGCCCCACCTTGGGTGTGGAAATTGCTTAAAAATAAAATCTTGGGGCGTCTGGGGGGCTCAGTAGTTATGCCTCTGCCTTCGACTTGGGTCATGGTCCCGGAGAGCTGCTATTGAGCCCCACATCCGGCTGCCTGCTCAGCGGGAGGCCTGCTTCTCCCTGTCTCACTTCTGCTGCTTGTATTACCTCTCTGGCTGTGTTTCTCTCTGTCAAACAAATAAAAAAATCTTTAAAAAGAATAAAATCTTGGGGCGCTTGGGTGGCTCAGTTGGTTAAATGACTGTCTTCGGCTCAGGTCATGATCCCGGAGACCTGGGATCGAGCCCCACATTGGGCTCCCTGCTCGGAGGGAAGCCTGCTTCTCCCTCTCTCCCTCTGCTTGTGTTCCCTCTCTTGATCGCTGTGTTTCTCTCTGTCAATTAAATAAATAAAATATTTAAAAAAAACAAAAAAGAAAATGCTTAACAACAACAACAAAAAATCTCCAAAAAAATTCCCCCAGAGAGAGAAAATCTGGCCTTTTTGTACATCTTATTAAGTGGCGTTTTCTGCATATGAGGGCTCTGAAGATGGACAGGCTGAGCTGGTAAAGTGTACATGGCTTGTGAATACCTCTCTTGCTTTATAAGTATGGAGAGCCCAAAGCCCAGAGAATTAAGTTCCTTTGGCTGATGTTGAGAATTAGTCAGTGGTCCCCTGAAGATCTCCAAGCTAGTCATCACTATGTTGACTACTAGTGATCACTGATATTTCTGTCCAAGGCTTAAGTTTTCTAGAGCCTTTTGAATCTTTAAAGGAAAGCTAAGCTGTCCTATTAAAGTTCATGCTGAGTACCTTTTACTACATTTTGATTGTTTGAAAATCGGTCATTTAGAATTGTTGTAAAACCAGGGTGCCTAACTAGAACTAGCATTAACCTAGCCTTTGCCAAGTAGTTGTGATTATTGATTGTTTTATATAAAGGTAGAACGAGAACGTTTTATTTTATTTTTTAAGATTTTATTTATTTATTTGACAGAGAGAAACACACTGAGAGAGGGAACACAAGCAGGGGGAGTGAGAGAGGGAGAAGCAGGCTTCCTGCCGAGCAGGGAGCCCAATATGGGGCTTGATCCCAGGTCTCCAGGATCATAACCTGAGCCGAAGGCAGTCGCTTAACCAACTGAGCCACCCAGGCGCCCCACGTTGTCTTTTTGAATTCAGGAAAAGTGACGTTATCTTGTCCTCAGCAAGTAACCCACGTGAATGAAAGGAGAAGCTGAGACAGATTGTGGTTAGGGAAGAGGGAATGCTCAGATGGTGATTGAATCTAGTTTTGAATTTTGTTTCTCAAAACAACTGGTTTTTATCTTGGTGCTTTTTAAAATTCTTTTAGCTTTCCTGGCATTGTCTACATTGATTACTTCTCTAAGGTGAAGTACACTTGACCATCTGTTACTAATTTTACAGTTGTGTTGAATTCCATTCTTTGCATAGGTTGTAAGCGCCAAAAATGAACTTTGAAGCAGGATCATTTGCAAGCCATGGAGCTTTGAGCCTGAGTGTAGGCTCAGAGTAGTTTTCAAATGGTCTGAGATTCTGTGCTCAATTTTGGATTAGTCATTTAAACCTGGGGATCTTTGCCACTTCTCTGAGACCATAGGCAGTTGTTACTCCAAAGCAAGCTCTTGGGGTGTCGCTGGCAGTGATATTGATAAATTGCTTTCAGAATGCTTAGTGATTTTGTAGTGCTCTTCCAGGATCTCAGGCTGGTGTCTGAAATCTGGAAGAGCGAGTCTGAAAGGCTAGTATTCTTTAGAGCAGGTACGAGAAGGGGGAAGGGTGCTTGTCCCTTCCTGGATCTGTGTGCAGGCAATTCTTGGAGGAAGCCAGGCCTGTCCGTCTTGGGCTGGCCATTTCCAGTCTCCCCGAGGCTGTGTGGAACGTTTCAAGGGGAACCAAGAATTCTCCCTCAGCTATCCACAACCTCTTGAATTGGCTTTTGGGAATGCTAGATGCGACCGATGTGTGCACAAGTACAGTTTATATTTTATTTGGGTCTCAGCATCAAGTTGTCCTTTTTCAAATAATTTTATGGTAAGTGATGGTTTCTCTGATATGATTTCTGTTGCAAGTGGAATAAAAAAGGTGACAAAACGGGTTTATTACTTAACCAAATTGCCTTGTGTACAGACAAGCCGAACTGGTGCTTTGCCTGGAGTTGGCTTGGAGTTTTCTGAAACTCAACTGCTGCCTTTATAAGGCTGTGCCTGGGGTTGTATTTCCAATCTCTCTCAACTTTTGTTCCTGTGGAAGCGAGGAAGTGGAGCTGTGACAGATATATTGCCAGATAGCACACAATAGCACACAAAACGAGAAAGACATGGTGTGAGCCATTCACGGAGACAGATTTATGCTTTGTGCTGCCCTCAAACCATAGATCCATCTATTTCAAAGAAACAACCTGCCCACTGTATTATATTTCAGACAGGGACACAGCTTAGAAGAGAGATGCTGACTCCTTCTGTTTAGCTTTTGCCAATAATGCCATGCATTTTGCTGTAGTCAATTACTTTCGTGGGGATGGGAAAGATTATTTGGCAAAGGAAAGCCTGTCTTTAGATGAGAAGTGGCAATAGGGAGGTATCAGGGGAAAGCATTTAACCACGCTGTTGCCTTAGTGAAATGTATGTGTATAGTTTTGCTTGTTTTTGTCACTATCCGACCATCTGTATTATCAGGCATTGGAGGTACTACACCTATTTCACATCAGGAAAAACACAGCTAGAGAGCTTATGATTGACCCAAGGCCAGAGTGTTTGACATTCATAGTTTCTTTTTGGTTCTCTAGAGGTATGGCAAAATGATGTTCATTTCTTTTATTGATGTTGCATGGGAAGCATTGCACAGCGGTAAATAGCACGAGCTACCAAACCTGTCAGCCATGGTTCCCATCTCGGCTTAACCATGATGCTGCACGCAGATTGAGCCTCAATTATTTTAATAGTGAAATGGGGATTTTTTTTTTTTTTTACCTTATAAGCCAGGTCTGAGAATTATACTTAGTTAATATGTACATAAGGCACTTAGAATTAAGTGTTCAGTAATCTTAGGTATTACGTTTTTGAAATGTATGTTGATTTCATGAAAAATGAGCAGTGTCTGTAAACACCAGACGTAAACGGGTAACTCTGCTTATGTTAAAATTTATTTTCCAGATTGATAGTTTTGAGGAATGAAAAAATACTTTTGGGAATAATCTAAATCTGGAAGAAATCAGAAAAAGAGACGACTCTGTGTAGGTTTGCAGTTCTACCTTGTGTGATTTGTAAACTGTAATTCTATATCTTCTCTCAGTAATAGTTTATTCTGGGGAAGAGAAATAAATTTTGGTCATATACATTATCTTCTGTGAGGCAGATTTTTTTTTTTTTTAAAGATTTTGTTTATTTGATAGAGAGAAACACAGCGAGAGAGGGAACACAAGCAGGGGGAGTGAGAGAGGGAGAAGCAGGCTTCCCGCAGAGCAGGGAGCCCGATGTGGGACTCGATCCCAGATCTCCGGGATCATGACCTGAGCCGAAGGCAGCTGCTTAACCAACTGAGCCACCCAGGCGCCCCAGATATTTTTGTTTTTATTTTATTTATTTTAACTGGATGATATGGTTAAGTGTTGCCTTAGTTGGATGAATTTAGAGATTAGAGAAAATGTTTTTATTTTTGTGACACATAAGGACCTTTGAATGAAATCCTTTGCCTTTTCTTGATTAAACCAGTTTCTTTTTTTCTTTCTTTTAACATTGTGAATTTTCTTCTAACATAGATGCCATTTTTTTTTTAGTCAGATATGTTTTGGGACATCATTGATTTTTTTTTTTTTATGTTTTACTGGAAAAATACAATTGCACATGTATGTTACTCTCAGAACAAAGTAGGTTCAGGCATGCTGCCTTATACTAAGAAATTCTTCGTAGTTATTCTTCAGAAGACATTCATCGAATCAAGTCATTCTTTGATTCATTTGTGAATACCTGAGTAGTACAGAAAGGGGTTTTTTGGAGTTAACTTCTGAGCATTTATAGCATTTTGTTTTAGCATATATAGTCTGCGTCGCTGGTATGCTGTCTGATTCAAATTGAATTCAAAGCTTTGGTATGAATTTACTTGAAACAACTGTTTAAGATGACTAATCTCAGACCTCTCTTTTTTCTTTTGGTCATGGTATTACTAAAGGTTTTTCTCTTTTATTGTGATAAAAAGAACATTACATTTCCCTCTTAACCATTTTAAGGTGTATAGTTCAGTGGTGCTAAGTGTAGTCACTTTATTGTGAGACAGAGCTCTAGGACCTTTTCATCTTGCCAGTATGAAACTCTGTACTCATTAAACAATAGCTTCCCTTTTCTCCCTCTCCCCAATTCTGCTTTCTATGTCTATGAATTTGATTACCTTAGATCTTCATCTGAGCAGAAGCATTTAATATTTGTCTTTTTGCTGACTTATTTTACTTAGTGTTGTGTCCTCAACAAGGTTCATCCATGTTGTGGCATATGACAGGATTTTCTTCCTTTTTAAGACTGAATACTTTCCCCTTGTATGTATAGATCTCATTTTGTTTATCTGTTCAGCTTTTGATGAGTGTTTGGGTTGCTTCCACCTTTTGACTGTTGTGAATATTGCTGGTATGAATATGGGTATGCAAATATCTTTTTGAATCCATACTTTCAATTCTTTTGGATATATACCCACAAATTGTGGGATTAGAGATTGCTGGATCATATGGCACACCTATTTTAATTTTTTCTAGAAATCTCCATACTGTTTTCCATGACTGCACCATTTTGCAATCTTACCAAACTGTGTGTGTATAAATCTTCCCTAGTTTTGTCAAATACCCATACTCAAATTGACAAGGTTCTGTGAAAACAGGACATCTGTGTAGGATGGCGTGTTTCAAGCTTGATCAGGCCCTTGGAATCAGCCTCTTTAGTTCTGGTTGATCATCCGTATGAAGGTCATACTACTTCTGGACCAGAGCCTATAGACTGGCACCTAATTGTGAACAGAATATTGGCCTGTGCCTTGCAAGACTTAGGTTGTAGTTGCTGGGAATGATCTTAGGCAGATCGCCTTAACACTCTGCTCCCCACCCCCTCCCTTGTCATCTGTAAAACGAGGTGGTTGTACTTCTTCCTTGTGTAACCTACTCCAAAATCCTCTTGTCCATTATAGAACCCAAATATCTAGAAAAGATAACATGTGTAGCTTGGTGTAATTATTTGGTAGATCACATTTCTCTTAGCATGAATTTGGGTTTTCTTTTCCTTTGTTCAGCATCTCCTGTTTTTCTTATTCCTCTATTGCCCCAGATACTAAGGGATAAGGAGGGAGACCTTGATGATTGAGAGTGCTGGCAGTGAGTCAGAATGTCCTGGTTTGAACCCTGGCTCTTCCATTTACTAGATATGTAAACTTGGACAGCTTAATGAGCCATGGTGCCTTGGTTTCTCCATCTGTGAAATGGAGATAATAGTATCCGTGTCCAATTTTTGTGAGTTAGATTAGTTAATGCATGTAAGATGCTTTGCATGGTACCTTGCACGTAGTGGGAAGTGAGTGAAGTGTAAACTAATCTTTTTTTTTTTTTTAAAGATTTTATTTCTTTGACAAAGAGAAACACAGCCAGAGAGGGAAGACAAGCAGGGGGAGTGAGAGAGGGAGAAGCAGGCTTCCCGCCAAGCAGGGAGCCCGATGTGGAGCTCCATCCCTGGTCTCCAGGATCATGACCTGAGCCGAAGGCAGCTGCTTAACCAACTGAGCCACCCAGGCGCCTCTGTGTAAACTAATTGTTATGCAATATCTTAGGATGGTGGGCTAAATGATTAAGGTCATCTTGGATTAGTACCCTATATTTGGATAACTTTACACTTCCTGAGGATATTGTTTCCTTGTAGTGTTTCTCGGTAGGTGGGAAGGATATGCCCAATATACAGATGGAAAGACTGAACAGCAGAGAATATGCTTTTTATGGCTGGGAGTCACACTCCAGTCATAAGATTGGAGCTCAGTGCCTCCTGGCCTGGCATACTGTACCAAACGTAATGACTCTAAGCCCTTGTGAAGATGGGTTTCCATGTTAGGATCTGGTAAGAATGCATCTTGTTCTCTTTTTCCTTTTATTAGCAGTCAGCCTGACTTGAACTAGGATCATTTTGGTTTCTCAGCAGACCAGGATCTAGTTGATTATTCCTGGTGGTTGGGAAAACATTGGGTGTCTATATCCCTTTAGAAATATAACTTAGTACTAATATTTGCTTCTTTAGTACTGATTTTTAGTACAGCTTCTTTAGAAATCTGGTTTATGTATTTAAAACTTAGTCTTTTCAAAAGTGCGCAGATCTGGCATCTGTGTGCCTTCTTGCAGGTAGTAGCCATGTTGCAGTTACTCAGCTGTTGCAGTTCTGTTAATGGAAAGGCAGATGGAGAAGACTTACCTAGAAGAAACAAAGCCTCTGCTTCAAGAGTCCTCAGGTCACGTTTAAGTGGGTAATAGTGGACATGCTGGAATCTCCCTAGGTCTCAGTTTCCCTAGCTATAAAAAGAAGGGCCCACACCAGGGGATATTTAAGGGCCTTTCAGGTTGTAAGAATCTGACATCTTGAGACTGGAAATAGCCCCACAGGTCCTTATGGCATGATAACAGTACTCTGAGGAGAAGTATTATAACTGAATGTCTTGGGGAGAAGGAGGCACGGGCAGGTGATTGAGTGGGAATTGAGGGAGCAACTGGAGAAAGGAGAGACCATTGAGGAGGCTGTTCAAATGACCTATATGAGAGGGTGAGCTACCCCTTCTAGAGTGTTTGGGGGCTGGTTGTATCCTGGGACAGGCGTCCCATCTGACAGAGGAGCCTTCTCTGAGCCTTCTACTTGACCTCTTGGTAAGGCCAAGGCTTGCTGTGATAGAGGGTTTGATGGATTAATGCCCCCTTCTGTTTTTTGCTATTGCTCTCTTCACACCCTGTTGCCGTTTATGTTTTTTGATGAATGATTAATTAGAAAAATAATCATTTGTAAATTGTGAGTGAACTAGACATTTGGCCCTGCCTGTAGGGAAATGGTGCCTCTGAGCCGTATGTAGCTAGCAAGCCGGTACATCAGAGCAGCGGTATTCCCAGACCAGTGATGAATTTACATGAAGTTCCTTTTCAGCATGTTAATGACTGTTACAGCTGAATAACTAGCGAAAAATAATAGCAAATGGGAAGAGTAAATATTTAATGCCTCTATATCATTTTTAGCTTACTGTAAAATATGCATTTGATTCTGGAGGAAAACAAGGGAATCTTGGACATTAGAAGCAATGTTAGTTTGTCTGAGTTTCATTCTTTGTTTCCTTTTTATTTAATTAAATCCAGAAGATAAAGTGAGTTGTTGCTGATGTGGATTACACTAGGGAAGTGGTTTTCTGTATGTTTTAGGTCACAAGATACTTCTTTCCTGGCAGTTTGAATCTATATGTCCGGTCAGCATCATTGATTAAATGCCTGGTGTATATGGAGGCCTGTACTATCTCTAAAATATAGTTTCATCATATTACTTTCCTGCTTTAAAACTTTCCTGCTTTAAAACATCCTCACTTGCTTCTAGGATGAAAGCTGGACTCAGTAGCCTGGCTTTTATGGTTCTCTATGCTGTGACTCCCTAGCCTCCTTTCCAGCCTTACTGCCTAAGGCAATGCTGTGTGGACCCTTTGCTTAAGCCAGAGTGGTTGACTCCCTATCACTGTAACATGCCAGAGACTTTCCCACCTTTGCATGCTCAGATCATTCTGGGGCATGAAATGACCTTGTCTTTTCCTTGCCTGTTTAAAGCCTCCCCTTCCTGCTAGGCCCAGTTATAGAAGTTTCTCTTATGTTTACTGGATAGGAACCTGCTTATTTTAATTACAGGAAAAATTGAAAGTGGGTCATAATTCGCTTCCCACCAGTTTGCCACCTTCCTACTTTAGGGAATTCAGAATGAGTTCTGCTTCTCCTCTGCTTCTGCTTGGCCATCTTCTAATTTTAGAAGATATCCATCCATCCAGGTGGGCAAGTTGTTGACTACAGAAATTTCTGAGGGTTAGAACTGAATATATTGGGGTGAAACCAGACTCAAGTACAGTGCCACGTTTTCTGAGATCAGAGAGTTTTGACACAGAAGTTTCTAGCACAGTTTGAATTCAGAAAATGAGGCCGCACTTGGTAGAAGCATTCAGAGAAAGGGTGCAGGCCTTTCACTGTGTTATTGAAAGAGTCTTGAAGTATTGAGTTCAGACCCAGATAAAGTGCTAGTGTTCACAGAAAATGATCAAGATTGTGGGACAGACCTGAGAGCATGAAGGGTGGGTGGGCAGAAGAGAGCAAGAGAGGCTGTATCTCCTGTTTTCAAATATTCAGGAGGCTGTCTTCTGCAAAAGAGGTGTATTAGACTTTGTGTATGGAACCATGGGATGAGAACAGAGACTGCTGGAGGTAGGTTACAGGAAGACGGATTCCAGATCAATAGAAGAAATACTTTTCTCATAGTGTTGTGAAAAATGAACTGGATTTCCTCAGGAGACAGTAAGTTTCTTAAGTGTGGAGGGATGTGAATGAACACAGAAGGCAGTACTCCAATCCTACAGGTCTGTGGCTTTATAGTAAAAGGACCACGGGTATGAACGGAAGACCTTTAGGCCATTTTACCCCTTGGGGTAAAACCTTTACTGGGGTTTTCGAGAAGGATGCAGTTGTGGAAAATAACAAGCACCACAATGTCTGAAAATAGGAATAAATCCTGATACACATCAAGAAATAATAGGTACAGTTTTCTGAGTGGGTATTAAAAAGGATGATGAAAATAGTATGAAATCCAGAACTGGGGGTTCTGACATTGGATTAAGGAGCTCAAAGGCAATTTAAAAAAAAATATTTTATTTATTTCTTTGACACACACAGAGAGAGATCACAAGTAGGCAGAGAGGCAGGCAGAGAGAGGAGGAAGCAGGCTCCCTGCTGAGCAGAGAGCCTGATATAGGCCTCGATCCCAGGACCCTGAGATCATGACCTGAGCCGAAGGCAGAGGCTTTAACCCACTGAGCCACCCAGGCGCCCTCAAAGGCAATTTTTAAGAGTGAAGAGATATTTGCAGAATTTTCAGGATTTCATAAACAATTTTAAAAAGTATATTTAATATGAAGCTTTATATATTTGGGAAACTGTAAGAGACTTCTTATTTTGAAAATATTTATCATACAAAAATAAGAGTACAAAATTGTCTTGGCATCTGTAATTTGGGTTTCTAAAGGCTTTTAGAGAATTAATAAACGTGTTCCATTATGCAAATTTTAATGCCTGTGTGTATTGCTCTGTAAAGACCATCATAGCTTTTGTCAGATTCGTAGAAGTAGCTGACTCAGAAAGGGTTAAGAATTACTGATCTGGAACACTGGCTCTCAAATTTTGGAACTTACCCCAGTTAGGTAGTTCAAATTTTGGAACTTAACCCAGTTAGGTAGAAGTTCCTTATATCATCTTTACCATTCAGTATCAGTATGAGCAAATTTAGTACAAGCCGTATATATTTTTTATTTTATAAGACAGTGTTCCTGAAACTTAAAAAGTGTAAGTTTATTGTACTTGCTTTGGTAGTATATAGCAAGAGCATAAAATGACAGATGAAGATTTACTGTACAAGTAATAATGTTGGAGGCGAGCTTGAGCATATATCTCCTTTAGCTGTATATGTATCTCGCTTCAGTATCAACATATTGTGAGATTAACCAGATAATCTTCAGCAAAGCTAATTTCCTAATGGTAAAACTGAACTAACAGTAGTTTATAATTGAAAAGCATAGTATAAGAAGGGCAAAAAAACAGCAGTACTATAAACCATGATTGACTAAGACAATACTGATCTTAGAGTGACGGTAGCTTGTCCTTCCAGGGTGTTGTGAGGACTCTGTAGACTCACAGTTTTGGTGTGTGAGGGCACCCGGAACGCACTTAGCTGCATTCCAAAACAGCCCGTGTCCTTGGTAGACCTGTTACAAGTGCTTTTTTGCATATGGTGCCAACTTGCTGATTTTAATTTATCAAAATGGATTTTGGGAACCCTCTTGCTCATTGGGAACTACTAAGTAGCTCTTGGTCATAGTACAGAAGACGAGTATCTGTGGAATTGCACATTTGCCTTTGAGAACTTAAGAAAGATGTGTCAGTGTATAGATAGGTCATAGATCTCAACAGGAGTTTCTTCTGTGCTTACCAGTAGTTACAGGACCCTACTTCAAGGAACAGTAGTCTGCCAGGTCAATTTGTAGTTCTAAGTAAATGATAACTAGATATTTTGAGTGAGGATTAATATCCAGGAGACTGTACAAATAACGGTCTTTCTTTTTCTTCTTTCTTTCTTTTTCAGTTTTTTTAGAGATCAGCCAAAATGCTTCTGATAACCAGATACCCTTTCTTTTCAAATACTCCTTTATTTACCAATCCCCTTAAGCCTGCCCCTGAAGTAAGATCAACAGCTGTGTTCGAATATTTTTTCCCCTCTCCTTTGCTGTGCTTCTACTATCAAATTGAAATACCCTGGCACTTTCTTCCCTTTTAGAAAACACAAAAGAGGATTAGGCCGTATAATGGACTATTTATGTGTCAAATTAAACGTTTTACTCTGAGGCTGTTTTTGAGTTATGCGAGCAGTAAAAATATGTATTAAGCTGCCAAGCCTTTTAAAAAATGCATATTATTTAGCTGATAGCCTGTAACAGTCTGATGGACCCATAATGGTGTTTTGAGTAAATACACATTTGAACAATTTATGAAACTTATGTTTACATGTGTATTAAACAGCCTGGGTAGGGAGTGACCAAAAGTTATTACCAGTTGACAGCTGCTGTCTGGTGACCAATTTGAAATGAATTGGTGGATTCCCTTTAGTGCGGAGTAAACAGGTTTTCCCGTCGGGGGAACAGACTGTGCAATCATCGGTGCGTGGGGCCCCAGCCCTGGAGGTGTGCATGCTGCTTGGATGAGGCACTAGAGGAAAATGTTTCAACTCCGTAGTGAGCCACACCTTGGAGTCATATGTATGGTTTACTTTATTTCATTTTGTATCTTGAAATTTATAATTCTGTTCATAGAATTTAGGCTGTACAGAACAAAATATTCTGTTCTTGGGAAGAGGGACCATGTTTATTTCTTTGGCATCTTCTCTATAGTGTAGTGATCTTGAAATTTACATGATTACATGTCTCTATCAATAATTATTATATTTGTTCACTTCTAAATTGTATATATATTTGTACATATTTATGTGTATATAGTTACATAGAAAGCTAACACAAAAATAGGAATTTAAAGGATTGAGATAAAAAATAAGTATGCATAGATGATCTGAGCTTCTTTCTGTTCATGGATGAATCCTCTTGAGCACTCCTGGGTTTTGTACACCTTGCACTGGAGATCAAGGCTTTGTCTTGATAACTTTGGATAGTGGAAAGGCATCATGGATTGTATGGTGTTAACATTAAAAATAAAAGTTATTTTACTAGGAAAAAATGGGTTTATTTAGGAATAACAGAATTCTAGTTCAGGATAAGCAAGCAGTGGTAAATCCTCACCAAGTCCACCAACAGAGAAGAATGTTACATTGTGGAGAAGAAGAAGGAAGTTGGGAAGGGTTGTTTTACTGGAAAGTCTTTTGGACAAAACCAAGAGTTGAGGTCACCCTGATGGTTCTCATTGGCTGAATTGCAGAAGTGGTTGATTTCTCAGAGGAGAGGCAATATGTGCGTCTTTCCCTTTTGGGGCCTGTTGATGTAATTGATGGAGTGGTATGTCCCCCTCTTCCCCTATGAGCCTCCCCTTCTAGCATCTCAGGTCCACTTGAGTGAGATTTCCTCTTACTGATTTTCACAAGAGGTATGACTTGGCTATGATATTCATAAACTAGGGCAAGTCTTTTAACTACCTTGAGCCCCTGGGTCCTCATTTGTAAAATACGACATCTGCCCCTGGGGTTGTCATGAAGATTACTTATAGTAAATGTCACATATCCACTTAAGTGCCTGCTGGAAAGTAACCTCCTCAGAGAGGCTTTCCCTGACTCTGTCTATAATAGTTCCTTCCTCTATTCTAATGCCTACTGTGCTTTACTTCTATTAAAATAATTTTTCACTGTATGAACTCATATTGTTTAAGTCTTTACTGTATCGGAAGCTATTTCAGGGGAGAGTTTTTTTTTTCTGTTCACTCCTGCATCCATACCTCATAGAACAGAACTTGGCACATAGTAGGTACTCAATAACTACTAGTCAAAAGTTGAATGTTGGTCACTTGGTAAGTTGACTAATAAATAGAGGTCATTATTGCTTTCATTGAGTGCTCTGCACATAGCTGATGCTCTAGGATAGGATTAATGATTCTCTATGTATGATTTATTCTCAGTGGAATCCAAGGCCGGAGGTGTTTTTCCTATAGGAGGATGGATTTTTTTCCCCCCTCCCATTACAGCCAGCATTTACCAGGCTGAGGTTAGACATGAAGTTTGTAGCTCTGGGTCTGAGCCAAGTGAACTGACCCCCACCCCCTGTGCTTCTGATGCCTCACCTCATTAACTCCCTGCCGTGGACCACAGGGGTGCACATCAGGCCAGGGGTGATAGCCATGAGGATGTGCCTCAGGGAGGGCAGTGGCATTGCTGGTCCTTCTGACCTCTAGAAAACTGCTTCTAGGGAAAGGCAGAGCACTGCAGAGTCCTTTGCCTTGCACAGGTCTGTAGAAAGGACAAACGTAATTTCTTATATGGTTGAGAGAGAGGGATGGACGAGAAAGAACCATACCTTTGGAGAACACTTTTCTTGGCTGCTTTTTGAAATGATGAATTGTTATAGAAATACCTGTCATTTTAGGGGTATCTGGGTGACTCTGCCTTCAGCTCAGGTCATGATCTCAGGGTCTTGGGTTGGATCTCAGCATCTGGCTCCCTGCTCAGTGGGAAGTGTGCTTCTCCTTCTCCCTCTGCTCATTCCTACCAACCCTTTCCCTACTCACGCACTCACACGTGCTCTCTCTCTGAAATAAATAAAATCTTAAAAAAAAGGCAACACCCTGTCATTTTTAAAGACCTTTCATATTTAAAGCCATACTTACAACAGGGCTATGAGATAAAGGCATGTGAAGTGTTCTACATTGTTACTCTGGAAATATAATTTGTGTGCTTATTTAATTGGCAAAATGAATGAATATGAGGTTGGGGAGTCCTTACATAATATGGACTACTACATATGCAGTTCAGTGGCCTGCAGACATTAAAAATAGCATTTATTGATTCCTTATGTCTTTCAGCTTCATTCTTGTATATTATTTCTGTAGTTGATTGGACCTTGTGTTAAACTTTTTCTAAAAGGAGAGGTAGAGAAATATTTTCTGGGATCAGCTGAGACTGCTCTGAATTTGACTATTTTAAAAGGTCATGGTAGATATCAATCCAGGGTGTGAGCGTGGGGGATGGTTTCTTCATCTTTTGGCCCACATCCTCCAACAACCTACTTAACTCCTTTAAGGGAGTTTTGTGCTATGCTAAGTGAGCTAAGAATAATGTGATCAAACTCATAATATTAGTCCTGTTTTCTAGGCTTGGGTGAAAATTTATATATAACAGTCTTAAAATAATACCCTGGAGGTTCTGCCATTCAGGAGCTTAGTGGGGAATGCACTGGTTGATAGGCCTTTTTCTGAAGATGATCTCTTTCAAAATGAATTAAAAAAAAAAGTTAGAATCCTCCTCACTTTAACTTCCAGGAAGGGATCTCTTTTTCTCACGGCATTTTTAAGGCATGTGGTAGATGGAAATGATGGGAAATCATTGCACTGTGAAAAAGAACGAGAGGTTCTGAGTTGTCTGTAACTTAGTACAGACCTTGACTGTGCCATTAATTACCTGTGCTGTCATGGGTGAGTTACTTCAATGAAGCTCATGAGCCTCTGTTTCTTCATCTGTAAAATGGAGAAATTTATTTCGTACAGTTGTGGAGACTTGATGAACAACAGGATGTGCTTGGTGTATTTTTGACATTCAATAAATTTAGCAGCCCATTTCCCTCTTTTGGGCGTAAAAGCCACAGGAAGTTTTTGGTGAATGATTGAGGTCCGTGGTGCTAAGGGGAAATTTAACTCGTGCTAAGACATGATTTTTGTACAGGCATGGGATTCTAGAAATAAAATAAAAAGAGGGTAAATTTTGTTCCCTTGGCCATATGTGTTAGCAACACCTTTCTTGGCTTTTGACAACACTAAGAAAAAAAAAAAGACGGATTTGCTGCCTCTGTGTGTGTGTGTGTTATTTTTGGCTGTTAATATAATTCACTGCTTGTCACAGGGACTGGAACCATTCCTCTGACCCCTAGGATTCCTGTATTTTCATGTGCTAATCTGGCTAAAATTTGTATTTCATAGAACCATAGAGTTTGGCGTTAGAGGAGATGCTCTGGTATAGTAGCTCAAAAGAAGAAAAACTGTGCAGCTAGTTAGTGACAAAGCTGGCCTTGCCACGGTTGTATTTGCACATCATTGCTCTCGCCTGAGCTTCGCAAAGCCTTGTTTACCAGGCCAGCCACAGCACCTGGCAACTTGTTGGAAATGCAGAATTTTGCCCCCACTCCCAACGTTAATAAGCCTCCAGGGCAGTTCTGATGCCTGCTGAAGCTTGAGAATCACAGGTCTGGTTTTATGTTGTTTGGCAGGGAGATTTGCCGAGTTTCACGGGCAATACCAGCCCTTTATTTTACCTTTCAAATGTTTCCGCCTGCCACTTAGATTGTCCCCTTTTACAACAGTGTCATCTTTGGCGATGGCTTCCTTAGACTTAGGAGTGGCCATTCAAGGTGCGCTTTTGTGAACCTGTTGTTTGTTGCTCTTCCCTCCCTGCTACCAGGTATTGGCTCTGGTATTTGTCCACCAAAAGCAAATATGGATTTCTGGGTCTCACTCTTGGAGATTCTGGTTAAATGAGATGACGATGGGGAATCTTTAATTTCTAAAAGCTGTCCAGGTGATTTTGATGCCCAGCCACGTGTAGGGAAAACTGTGTTAGAGGAACAAAGAACAGAATGCTCATTAAACTCTTGAGGTTTTCATAAGTGGTACAGTTGACCTTTGTTTTTTGTATTTGGGTGCTCAGTAGACAGGAGTTATCTAAAAGAAGTAGTTATAGTTACAGTGCCAACCCTCAAAATTGTAAGTAGATTGAAATTCATTATTTGATAAATTGCCCTTACTATTTATAGTTTCCATATAGGTAAAGCAGCAAGAGATAAAATTACTTCTTGTTGTGCAAAAAGACAAATGTCTTAAAAAATAAGTGTAAGTGGTATGCCTGGGTGGCTCAGTCATTAAGCATCTGCCTTCCATTCAGGTCGTGATCCCAGGGTTCTGGGATTAAGCCTGGCATTGGGCTCCCTCCCTGGTGGGAAGCCTGCTTCTCCCTCTTTCACTAACCCTGCTTGTGTTCCCTCTCTAGCTGTGCCTCTCTCTGTCAAATAAATGAATAAAATCTTTATTTAAAAAAAGCATAAGTGAGCTTTAAAATATCTAAAATATGTTTTAATAAAGCAGGACAATTTTGGGTACATTCTGGGTGCTTCCAGGAATGGGTACCTGGGGGAGAGAAGGTGGTAGTCTGTGTTTTGTAGTATGCGTATATCATTTATTTAACCATTTTAAAATACATTAACAAAGAAACAAAAATCTAATATGTGTGGGTTGACATATGGAAAAAGTACCATATTATACTGTTTTTCAGCTTAGCTTAAGAGATATAAAACAAAGTACACATTAACAATTTGAAAAATCCTACTCTGATATTTGATTAGGGTTAGGTCCTGATTTGGATGCATTTGATGATACTTGAGTCAGATCCAACTGTGTACTTTTTCATACTCATTTTAAAAAACAAACATATTAACCAAGATATTTCACTGGGCAAATATTAACATCACATTAAAAAATCTATTCTTGGAAAACTAGATTGATAGTAGAGCTTAATAGGCACGACATTATTTTTATAATATTTTGTCATACCTTAAGAACCTGCTTTTTGAAAATGTTTCATTTAAAAAATCATTTTTTTTCTCCCACTGCCAGAACAAAACTAACATGTTTTGACCAAAATTATTCTAGTTTTGAATATTTTGAGGTTAGGTATTGAAATTAGACAGTACTCAGATTTTTTCTTTTAAACCATAATTTTTAAGTGTGGTTTCTCTGCCAGCAGCTTCTGTATTATAAGCCAGCTCAGGAAAGAGGAGGTCTCCTTGACTGTCAAGATTTGCTTGTTTTCAGTAAACAGATAGGTAGAGACCCGGGCGCCTGAGTGGCTCAGTCAGTTAAGTGTCTGATTTTGGTTCAGATCATGATCTTAGGGTCCTGAGATTGAGTCCCATGTCACCCTCTGTGCTGGCAGGCCAGGCTGTGCTTAAGATGCTCCTCTCTCTCCCTCTGGCCCCGGGCCCTACTTGCTCTTGTGCTCTCTCTCTAAAACAAAACAAAACAAAATAAAACAAAACCCAATAAGAAGAGACCCTTTCTGGCATTTTGCCTTATAGGCACTTGATGAAAATGCTGTTATCACCAAGCCAACAGCAATTCTTAAAATCGCTAGCCCTGACATTAGAACAGATCTGTGGCTAGTGAAGCTCACACATCGGTCAGATCAAGGGTGTGCGTTTGCAGTTTCCTCGTGTACATTATGCAGTCTCAAGGGCAAGTTCAGTTTTGCCCTTAAGATGGAGACTTGAAGCTTCTAAAAGTTTGCACTGACCTCTGTGCATCTCTGGCAGCTGCAAAAGCCCAGGAGGACCTCTGATCGTCCCCTTTTCAGCTGCGTCACCCCTCTCAGGGAAAGGCCGGGAAACAGAGAGCCCCTTCCTCAAGTGGGTTTCCTTAGTTACGCCATCCTTTCTTAACAACTGTCAGTGGTGTTTGAGCTGGGCTTCTTTCCCTCCAAAACAGACACCAGGTAGAGTATAGAATTTTTTCTGATTGGCGTAGGATTTTTCTTGTTTTTCAGGATAACAACAGGATAATGAGGTTCATTGTTGACATGTCATTGATGGCAGCATGTGAAAATGCCCTTCTTCTTTAAACACTCTGAGTGTCCTTACCCACATATCTATATGTGTTTTTTTTTTTTAGAAATACTTGCAGATAACCTGAAATTCTCAAAGGCTGGCTAGCCACATACAGAGGGAATAAAGACTGTCTTGAATATCTTTTAGTTGTTGCAATTGGAAAGGAAGGCAGAATGACCTCCATTCTGCCCAAAGAGGATGACCTTCTTGTCACTTTGTATAATGTTAATTTCCTAATGTGTTCCACTTTGTTAAAAAGATTTTTTTTTTTTTTTTACTTTTGTAGCTGTTGGCCCGATTTTTGTATTTTCATTGTTAAAATGTATGTGTCTATGCTGTGAGTGGAAAGGAATGGATTAGTAAACACCATTGAACCAGTTTAGCATGTGCAGTTAATTAGCATGACCAGAAAACCCGCTCATGGTTACATGGGGACTTTTCTAGCCAAACCTCTAAAATAGGTGAGTTATCTTGAATCAGTTATCTGACTTCTGAAGGGTAGGTTAGGAAAGTGTAGTATATTTGTATAGGCAGGAACTATTTGACAGTGATTCTCAAACTTCATTTAGCATTAGAATTCCCTGGAGGGTTTATTAAAATGCAGATTGCTAGATCTCATCTACGGTTTCTAATTCAGTGTGTGTGTAGAGGGGTGGTGCTGGGGAGAGGCAAGGATTTGCTTTACATGTTGCCTAGTGATGCTGCTACTGGTGACTGAGGAACCCCACTCTGAGAATCACTGCTTTAGGATGCAGATCTCACGTTCCTCTTTGCCAGGGAAAGGGAGCTGAATTGCAGAGGCAACCTTTTTTCCCTCAGAAGCATTGCAGACATTTAAAAAAAAAAAAATTCTATACCGTATCCATGGTGTCAGGCACTGAGCTAGGTGATATCAGGGCTTGGTTCAGTTCTGTAGATTTGCTGTGAGGAGTGGTCTAAGCTTTTCTCAGAGCACCTCAGCTTTGTACCTTAGGTACAAGTGAAAGAAACAAGAATGTTCTTCAGCAAAGCGTTGTGTTAACTCTCAGATCAGCTCCCTCTCTTCTTTGACTTACCGGGCATCCTAAACAATATTCAGGAGCTCCAGGATTGGTGGTGTCAGCTCTCCACCCCCAACTTTTGTGGAAGGGTCCCTCCTACTCTCCCTTTTCCTTCTACATTTTAAAATTACAATTTCAGATACTGTCCACTGCGGTAGCAGGGTTTGTAACAAGACCAAGTTGAGTTCCTGGTTGCACTGATTTATGAAACAGCTTCAAAAATTCATGAGGTATTAGGGGAACTTTCTGTAGCAGGATCAGCATGCAGCATTTCCCTTCACCTCTTCAAGTAGATCAGACATTTTGTGATAGTGCAGCAGTTTAAAGCAGAGCGTCGTAGATCATGGCCCTGCTGATGAAGACGCTGAGACACCCCTGAGGAGAAAGGGGAGGGAGAGCAGGATGTTACTTTCAGAAGCCTTCTGTTACCCTAATTCTGAGCATAGACTTTGGGTAGAGTAGTGAAAACCTGGTAAACTGTCTAGGGCAAGGTTTTCTTCCTGAGTGATCTGCTGTGGTCCTCCTAGTGTTATTAAGGAATATTACCTAATTAGGAATAATACCTAATCCCATAGTCTTAAACACAGGGAAATGAGGTATATATGAAAGTTTGTGTGTGTATAAGAAATCAAGCAACGCAGTTAGTTGTTCCCTTCTTTCCGTGAAAAACCTTCTCTAGGTAGGAACAAAGGATGTGGCTAAAAGTGAGACAGATTACAATGCCTTCCCCATTTTATTGGTTGTTCATTTCTGTTCTCTGACCTTATTAGCTACTTATTGATCTACTAGAAACGGAAATAATTTTCCCTACATAGCACTTAGGTGAGCTTGGCTTTGATGACTTGTCTCCCAAAGGGTTTTTGAAACAGGAGTGAGATCCCTTCTACCATCTAATGTTATAATATGTGAGCTTGGGGGCCCTTTCTTGGTAAGATCAGTGATGTCATCGACTGGCCCCCTCATTTTGGCTACCCTCCTGTAAGAAATCACATATGCCCTGTCACTGTAATGGCCTCACAGCACACCCAGCCTTGGAGTCAACACAAGGAGCACGTGCGAGATCCCACTGGAGATAATGTGGGATAAAAATATTTCCCTTGCAGAGTTAGTTCTGATCAGCACCTGCCAACATGTCAGATTTTCAGCCTAAAGACGGTTAGAAGCACTTCGTTGCTGTAGATTGTATTTTGAGATTTTAATTCATGATTTGGGGCTCAAATTTGTTTCCAAGTAAGTTTTGAGTTTTTCAATGCTAAAAACGCTTCGTTCTCTACTATCTGTGCTTGGGAAAGGAGAGGTTAGGATTTGGGGTGGTATGTGTGGTAGGGAAGCAGAGTGGCATAGATAACGTGACGTAGGAGGTAAGATAGATTCCCCAATATCATAGGTGACTTTGACTGTGTTAGTTTTTTTTATATTTACCTTTTCACATTTATATTTTTTTGCTTTTGATTATATTCTGTTGGTTAAGATTAAATTTATGTGCATCTCCTAAGGTTATATGAGGTGTGAGGCATATTGTAAGTAGGAAACAACAGAAATAGAATTTGGAGAATGGTCCCTGATAATCCACCAGTAATATAATCCACATAGAGGTAAATCCGAAGATTGATTCTTTTTTTTTTTTTTTTTTTTTTTTTAAAGATTTTATTTATTTGACAGAGAGGGAACATAGGCAGGGGGAGTGAGAGAGGGAGAAACAGGCTTCCCGCCGAGCAGGGAGCCTGATGTGGGCCTCGATCCCAGGTCTCCGGGATCATGACCTGAGCCGAAGGCAGTCGCTTAACCAATTGAGCTACCCAGGTGCCCCCGAAGATTGGCTCTTAATCAGTTGTGGGATTGATGGGGTTTTTGTTGGTTTCTTTCTCTTTTTTGTTTATTTTTTGAGTAGGTACTACAGTCATGATTCAAAGATTAAAACTGTATGAAAATGATATGGAGAGATGTCTCACTCCCATCCCTGGACCCAGCATTCTCTTTGGCTTCTCATAACCACTTTATTAGTTTCTTATGTACCCTCCATGATTTCTCAAAGCAAACAGAAATATATTTGGATATATATTATACAGAAAATATCATAAGCATTTTTCTGCATTTTGCTTTTTTGTAATTATTGGTATATCTTGGAGATCATTCCATCTCAGTAAAGAGAGAGCTTCCTAATTCTCTTTAAAGCTACATGATATTCTGTTGTATGGTTGTACTATTACTTATTTAAGTAGTTCTGACCTTGGGTTATTTTTAGTTGTTTGCTCTTACAAGTGATGCTGCATTGTGGATAATTTTGATTACATGGTATTTCTTCCATGGGTATTTATACATCTGTAGGATAAATTCCCAGGAGTGAAATTGTTAGTCAAAGTATGTGTGCATTTGTCATTTTGATAGTTATTGCCTGAATCCTGTCTACCAAAAATTGATAGTTATTGCCAATATCCTTTGTACCAAATTTGATTTGGTTGTACTAATGTATGAGTAGGGATTTCCCCTCAGCATTGTCAACAGGTTTTGTGGTTAAACTTTTGAATTTTTGCCAATCTGATAAGAGAAAATTCTATCTAAACGTGGTTTCAGTTTGCATTTCTATATGAGTAATGTTGAGCATCTTTTAGTATATCCAGGATCTCTGTGAATAGTCTGTTTGTATTCCTTCCTTGTTTCACTATTGGGTTTTTATTGTTGCTTTTTTTTTTTTTTTTTGGTTTTAAAATAAACTATTTTGCAATACTTTTAGGCTCAGACAAATTGCAAAAATTTACTGTTTTTTAATTTATTTTCCTTTGCCATCATTATCTCTGTTAATTTTGTTAGATGGTTTGAGTAAGTACAGGTCTCCTGGAGTTCTGGGGTTTGTCATAGGTATGTCATTCCAAAGAAGGACAAAGATCCACCTCATGACTCCTAGCTGCCTCTCGGGATGGTCCAGTGATGGATCTGGGAGATTCCTTGGAGCCTCTGATGAGCCTCCATTGTTGGGGCATATAGTTTAGAGCCTGTCCTCTGTTATTCTTCCTTTACTTGTATCATTATTAACTGGAAGGATTATTGAAGTGAAAACCTTGCCTCGAGTTTCTATTTCTCAAGATTTACTTCCAGTTATAAATGTGGTTTCAAACGACTGAATCTTTCATAGACTGGGTTTGAAGCACATTAAATATTTGGTGATTTCCCCCTTCTCTGCATCACGTGCTAGTTGAGAAAGTGAGTAGCTGTATTTTTTTCCCCCCTGGAGCATCATGCTGTCATTTTGTCCTGTTAATTGGTTCTTGGGAGTCAAGTGCTAGAACGTAGAGGCAGAGGTGCTTCTCCCAGGTGGAGGCCCACCTTGACGCTTTGTGTGCGCAGGCTCAGCCTCCCCTGGAAGTTAAGGGCACTAGCTCTAGAGTAAGAGCCCCTGGATTCAAGTTCCATCCTTGCTGCTGCTAGCTGTGTCATCTTGAACGTGTCACTTAACTTGGTTGTGCTTCACTCTCCCCATTTATAAAAGCTGGATATCAACAGCACGTGTGTCATGGAGTAGGCCGTGAGGAGGAAATGTGAAAGTACTTGTGAAGTGCTTGGCTTGATGAGTTGCCAATCAGTAATGGCTTAGAAGCAGTAAAGAGCAATGGTTTCAAAGACTGTCAGTGGTTGTGTGGAATTTGACTCGATCAGCCTTTGTTCTCCCTGTACCCTTTGCCTTGTGAGGCCAGATAACTTATCTGATTTGCTCAAGGTCACACAGCTCCTTGCTGCTGGAGTTGGGGTCTGATCCTCCACATGCTTTCCCTGGTCTCGGAGGGACTGGCACCAGCAAGGAGACTCTCTAAGAAGAGAGTGTGAACCAAGGAGGGACCTGGAATAGTTCCCAAGTGTCCTGGGGTTTAGGTCATGCTCTTCTAGGACCGCAGAGCTAGAAGGAAGCCTCAGGTTGGCCAGCCTCTTCATGTGACTAATGAAGGCACTGCTGTGCTTGGAAGGGACTTGAGGGACCCACACGGTGCTGGCAGGCAGCTTTAGGGAGAGGTTCTCCTTGACTGTTCCTGGGTGGTCTTTCGTGTTGATGAATTGCTGGCATGAAGGGAGTTTATTATGGGAAAAGTAGATAAATTCAGAGAGGGGAGGACGTGTAACTTGAGAAGCGTGCAGTTTTCCTGGGATATTTTCCTGAGGAGCACAAATGAAAGGGCCATAGTTTAGTATTGATATGCAGTTCCAGTTGTGCACAGGAAAGGAGAAGGTGTCAAAGACAGAGAGAGAGGAAAGGAAGGAAAGCGACTCATTTGAAAAAACTCAGTGGGAGATCTTTGTGGGCACATCCATACTGTCTGCCTTGGGCGTGAGTCTGGGGAGGGGGTGGGCAGTGCAGTGGCTATTAGATGGTCTTTCTTGGAATTGCACTTGGGGTGATTTCTGCTTCAGATGGGAGGTTATTTTAGGCAGGGCTGCAGTGGACCAGCAACATCAGTGTCTCCAGGGGTCTCGTTAGAGATGAAGGTTTAGGGAATCCCTTCCACGGGACTGTTGAGTCAGAATTTCCAGGGGATGGTGTTGAAGAGTGTGTACTTTAACAGGTTGGTTGGGAGCATTGCTCTAGTCTAGAGGATCTTCAGTGTCTTCCTTAGGGTTCTCTGCTGCTGGGTTAAACCCGCCATTCACTAAATATGTACTGAATTCTTGTTAATGTAGATACAACACGAGGTGAACTCTTGTGTGGATCCTGCCTCTCTAGGAGCATACAGCCGAGATGAGGAGACAGGATTGTTTACAAATAACTGATAGAAAGATAGATAGTGTGAAAGGCCAGTAGCGGAGGCACAGAGAATGCCTATGGCCGTGTGGAGAGTGGGTGAGTGTCTGTGGGTGTGCGCAGGGGCAAGCTGTGTGCAAAGGTGGGGACCATTACACCGGTGCAGAACTCCTGAGTAATTTTCATCTGTGGTCTGCTGCTTCTTTGCAAGCCTGATGGGGCCTGACTTTGGCCAGCCAACAGCCATGGCAGTGTGTGGCCAGTGGCCCCTCTCAACCTGTTCAGCATCCCCCATCACTTGACTGTGTTTGCTTTATCGATTTGATGAATGTTTTAGAAATTGCCAGGGTTGTGAAGATGACTCCTGGAAGGATATTCCCCAACATCTGCTTCTGGATCTCTTCTCACCTGCATTGCCTCTTCTTAGAAGCCTGCATGTCCACCAGCCTGTAAAAGGAAAAAAAAATTGATTTGTCACTGAATTTCTGTGCCTCAGCCTGGGAGAAATGTAAATGTTGTACTGGCCTTTAGTACTCTGCCTTCAAGCCTAGATTGAGAGCTGATCATTAGACTTTTAGAGCAGGTTAGGTATGAAAATAGCAGGTTGAAGAGTCAGAGGAAACTGTTTGCTCTCATCTGCTGGTTTGGTCAGGGTGGAAGTACGAATATTAATACAGTCCACTTAAACAATAAAATACCTCCCTGGGAAGAGGAACTATAAACTTAAGTAAATATCAGAGATGTTAAATGCTAAAAATAAAAGCTCTTTGCAGTTGTTTGGTTCTTTAAAGAGAGTGTTTATTGCTCAGGAGCGCTGGTCTGTTTGGCCATGTTTGGCTAGCTCTTTTTTTTTTTTTTTTTGCATGTATGTAAGTGCATTAGAATATAAATTACTTAATTAAGTAGGGCAGTGTTTCTAGAGTGTGAAATAGTAACCTGGCTAGCCAACTTAATTAAATTACCTTTGCCATTTTCTTTTTGAAACAAGTTGCATCTTGGGGAGGTCACTGTGTTCCGGCTGTTGCCCTTCTGAGCTGTACCTGGACTCTTCTCTGCTTTCTGTCACCTTCTCTGCTGCCCAGCAGCTCGCATGGCTTGTCACCCTGGCTTCATTCTCTCTCCCCCAAGTGTTCACTCTGCTACCTCTACTGGAGACTTCTTTCAGAAATCCCAGACTCTGCATGTTCCAACTAACGTCCTAAAAAACCTCCAAAGGTTTCCTGTTGTCCGTAGGATATAGTGTTTTCAAAAGTCCATAATATGCCATATGAGGCTCTTTATAGCATGTTTAAGTTGTTTAAGCCTCATTCTTAGGCTTGCTCATCCCTCTTGTCCAGCCCATAGAACTGTCTACCACTTGTGGTACAAACAAAACCAATAGGAACCGTCCATTGGTCGGGACAGTTCTAGGTGTTTGACAGGCATTATCTTACGTATGAAATTCAGCGTCAGAGACTTTTGTCGTTTGCCCAAGATCATGCACCTTGTAAGTGTTAGAGATAGAATTTTTTAATATTCTCATTTCTGGCTCCTGCTCTTGTATTTCTGTCCCCTAGTTTTTACATTTTCTATGCCTCAGATGCCCTCCTCTTCTCTTTTGTCTTCTCACACTTGGAAATTCATGTGTTAGACATTCCTAACAAGGTGCTCCCATAGGTCTTTGTGCCTATCTCAAGTAGCCTGATAACATCATTAGTACTAGTACTAGTACTAATACTACCTAGTACTACTGGTAAGAATTGATCCCAAATATTAATTTTCCCTCATTTCCCCTGCAAATAGTAGGTGCTTAATAGAATGAATGCCTGGTTGGGTGGTCAGTATCAGTGTCTGGCTCCTTTTGTGATTATAGTAGAGTGTCCTTTGGCCAAGTTTAAGGCTTCAGAAATTGCTGTGTGGAAAGAATGTATGTCATTTCAGCCATATCAGATTGTAGCCAGGGATGGTCCAACAAGCAAGGAATAAATACCAACAAGTTGTTGGTCTTTTTATTTGTATCTAGGTGGAAATTCAGCTGAAGAATTTAGAGTGGACCTATTCGTGGGAAGTTTCTTATTTCTTCTGAGTTGTTGATTGTCTGCCTTGTGGCTGTATTAGTTTGCTAGTGCTGTCCTAACAAAGTACCAGAGACAGGGTGGCTTAAACAAAATAAATTTATTATCTCAAGTTCTAGAGGCTAGCGGTCCTAGATCAAGATGTTGTTTGGGTTGTTACTTTGGAGATCAGTCTCCTTGGCTTGCAGACAGGCTCCCTTCTTCTGTGTCCCCACGTGGTCTTTTCTGTGTGTGCATGCTGTGTCCACATGTCCTCTTCTTAAAAGGACCCCAGTTACCAGGGACCCTTGAACAACACAGGGGTTAGATGTGCTGACTCTCCACATAGTGAAAAGTCTATATATAACTTTGATATCTCCAAAACTTAACAACTCATAGCATACTATTGACTGGAAGTCTTACTGATAACAGTCTGTTGACATGTATTTTGTATGGTTATATGTATGATGTGCTGTATTCTTATGGCACAGTAAGCTAGAGAAAAAGAAATGTTATTGAGAAAGTCACAGGGACACCGGGCAGGCTCCGTCAGAAGAGGATGTGACTCTTGATATTGGGGTTGTGCGTTCCAGTCCTGTGTTGGGCGTGGAGCCTACTTAAAACAAATTTAAATTAAAAAAAGGAAAGTGATAAGGAAAATACACTTACAGTAGTATGTTTAAGTGGACCTTCACAGTTCAAATCTGTGTTGTTCAAGAGACAACTGTAGTATTAAGGCCCAACCTAAAGAGTTCATTTAAACTCAGTTACCTCCTTAAAGACATTATCTCCGTGTGGTGCCTGGATGGCTCAGTTGTTAAGTATCTGCTTTGGGCTCAGGTCCTAATCCTAAAGTTCCAGGATCGAGCCCCGGCATCGGGCTCCCTCCTTGGTGGGAGGCCTGCTTCTCCCTCTCTCACACCCCCTGCTTGTGTTCCCTCTGTAGCTGTGTTTCTTCTGTCAAATAAATAGAACACAAGCTGAGGGACTGAGAGGGGGAGAAGCAGGCTTCCTGCCGAGCAGAAAGCCCGATGTGGGGCTCGATCCCGGGTCTCTGGGATCATGACCTGAGCCGAAGGCAGTCGCTTAACCAACTGAGTCACCCAGGTGCCCCAGTAAAAAATCTTAAAAAAAAAAAAAAAAAAAGACCTTATCTCCAAATATGGTCATGTTCTGAAGCACTGGGATTTAGGACTGCATGATACAAATTTTGGGGGAACATATTTTAGCCCCTAACAGTGTTTCCTCCACTTAATGCTCCCCTCTCTGCCTTTTCCTTTTGTTTTCTTCCTGCTGGCAATTTTGTTTTACCAGAGGGCTGTTGGGAAGAGTAGTAGAGATAGAAGAAAAATACATTTATTTTGGGTGAATTTCAGGAAGTAGCTGATGGGGGGAATGACCGAAGCTGTTGGTGAAAATGAGATTTTGATATTGCCTCTAGATGTGTATTGTCCTGACGCATTCTATTCTGGTTTCCTGGGCAGATGAAAGCTGGCTGTGTGTTGGAAGGCTGGGGAAGTGTCTTTTCTTTTATTAAGTGAAAAGGGAAATTGATAATCCTGCAGGTTTTTCAGTCGCTTGGAAAAGTGAGAACTCTATCCTTACCTTTCAGCTGTGCCTGGTTAAGTAGCTCAGGGAGGGACTTGGTGAGCACACTGAGGGTAGGGGGTGGAACAGGTTAGCCTAGGCCCCCTACTGTGGCTGACACTCTCCCCACCACCCTTGCACCACCTGAGCAGAAGCTAACAAAAATACCTGCACATTGAATTCTTAAATTTGTGTGGCTCAAGTACATTGTTGTTCCCCAGACATTTTAGGAGGAGTTTTTCTTTATCCTTGTTCGTTAAGTCCTACCCTTGTCTCCAGTTCTCCGTTGTGGCTTATGTCTTTTCTTCCCTTTCTCTTTGTGATTATCAAGTAATTTATTAAATGGAGACAAGCTTAACTAGACATAAAATAATTGCAGGTGTGCAGCTGAATTGAGTTGCTGTCCTTTAACTAGGAGCTCACAGCTGTTTGTGTTGTATTGTGTGATGAGATTACACTTTACCTCATTGGTTACATGATCTCTCATATTGTAGGGTAAAAAAGAGTGTTGAAGTTTCTGCTCCAAGCAGTACACTAAGGTTGGTATGTTCCCAGGAAACCAACATAACAGGTCTGGAGGCTTTGTACTATTTCTTTCCTGGAAGCTTTAAATTTCCTTGACCTTTTTCTTGATAGGGAACATCTGAATTGCCCCTTGACTCTCAAATGCGATCAGTTATCATATCTTAAAACATTTTTTTTAAACTGGTTGTTTTGTTTTGTTTTTTTAGTTACCTTAACTATTAAAACAGGTATTTTCAGTTCCCACCAAAGTAAGAGATCAGCAGTGTATTCCACAGGTTAGTTCCTTCTTTGCTTTAATGATTGGACCTCATTTGCATGCTTCTTATACAAATTTGTCCTTTCAGTAAACTTTAATAAATGTGAACTTCAGTCATGGGTTAGGTTGTAGTGCCATCAGGTTGCTGTCTTTGGCTGGTTTTATAATTTATAATAGTTGCTAGAGGTGGACACCACTTTCACAATATCTAGCTCAACGCAGAAGTTAGGGTAAGCTATTAATAAAGGATTGCTTGAGTCAACTATGCAGTAAGCCTATTGGTTTTAATAACCAATATACATGGGTCTACTTTCCAGACATACAGGTGTGAGAAAAGTAACGGTGCCACTTGCCAGCTATGTGGCCTTGGACATTCTACTTAAATATCTTAATCTTTGTTTTCTTCATCTAGGTGATTGTGAGGATTAAAGAAATTTGCATTTGATATATGCACCAACATAGGATTTGCATGCCTACAATGTGCCTGGCACTGGTTATTGGAGCCATTTACGGACAAAGCAGACCAATCCCCAGCCCTGGTGGGATTAAATTCCAGATCTCGTTTTGACTATCCACCAGAGAGAATCTACTTGGTGGGAGAACGTGATACCTACCGTTCCTGAGAAACAATTTTTAACTGAAATATGTGCCTAATAACACTAACTCTCATTTGTTACATTTTTTTTTTAAGATTTTATTTATTTATTTGGCAGAAAATAACAGTGAGAGTGGGAACACAAGCAGGGGGAGTGAGAAAGGGAGAAGTAGGCTTCCCGCGAGCAGGGAGCCCGATGCAGGGCTTGATCCTGGGACTGTGGGATCATGACCTGAGCCGAAGGCAGAGGCCCAATGATTGAGCCACCCAGGTGCCCCTATTTGGTACATGTAAATACTATTTCTACCTGCTATATGTCTAGCTTGTAGAATGAGTCTTAAAGCCCTTCTCAGTTTCTCATATCATCTACAGATGTCTGTACATGTGGTTTTGTTATTAAGAAAACTGGGGGGCGCCTGGGTGGGTCAGTTGGTTAAGTGACTGCCTTTGGCTCAGGTCATGATCCCGGAGACCTGGGATCAAGTCCCACATCCGGCTGCCTGCTCTGCGGGAAGCCTGTTTCTCCCTCTCTCGCTCCCCCTGCTTGTGTTCCCTCTCTGGCTGTTTCTCTTTGTCAAATAAATAAAATCTTTAAAAAAGAAAGAATACTGGTTAGAGATTCTGTCTAGGATTTTAGGATCATTGGTCTTGGGATGCTGACAGCATCCCAAACCTCCTTCTCTGGGTCTTTGCTTTGTAGATTGTCTCTCAGGTTCCAGAAGGGGACTCTGAGAATGAGTTCTGAGTGACATATTTGATCCTTTGAATCTCTTTGTTAAAGCCCAGTTTGTTCAAGTAAGGTCTGAATGGCTCAGAGAGAACACTGATGTTTAGCTTGCTTAGTCCTGTCTCATATTGCTGCTGTGTTAGTGTCTGCAGAAACACAAGCAGAAAAAATATCCCAGGGCCTCAGATTTATTAGTTCTCCTACACTCTTTTTTTATGGGTGACTGAAAAAAAAAATCTTTTTGAGATTTTCTTCTTTTTTTGTGGATGACTAAGAAACAAAAAGACACCAACAATCTTTCAGAAGCATCATGAAAGCATTCTGATTGTGGGATTCTGGAGTTCAGATGTGGGAGGGTATTAGTGACCAGACATATCATTGGCTACAGGGCTAGGGTTGTCAGTGAATCTAGAGCTATATCTTGAGAGGAACAGGCAGTAGCTTCTGCAGGGGCACAGGCATGGCAGGCACCCGTCTTGCTCTGTGCTGAATCCTGGGTTTACGGTATTTGGAGTATTTAAACCAGTGTTAGCACATTGCCTGTGTTATTATGAGAGATCTGTCAGGTCAGAGCTATGATCCATCCCATCATGTGGTTACAGTTTGCATTCTTTCCTTCCTGTATTTTCTCATAGGGAGGGAATAAATTTATGATAATGAAAAAAGGCAATTTTTTTTTAAAGTTGAATTTTGATTTAGGACTCTACGTTGTGTTTTTTTTTTTTATTTTTAAGATTTTATTTATTTATTTGACAGAGAAAAACACAGCCAGAGAGGGAACACAAGCAGAGGGACTGAGAGAGGGAGAAGGAGGCTTCCCGCCGAAGCAGGAAGCCCGATGTGGGACTTGATCCCGGGTCTCCAGGATCACGACCTGAGCCAAAGGCAGTTGCTTAACCAACTGAGCCATCCAGGCGCTCCTGTGTTGTGTTTTTTGAAGGTTGTGGAATTTGATTGCTTATTGAGAACATTTTGAGAAAATTGGATCTCCAACATATAACCAGTCCCACAGTGAATTCCTTCCATTTACTGCTACAAAGACAGGAACATTTTTGTTGGAGCTGAGGGAGGGTGTTAAGTCCTTGTTTATCAGAACCACCAAAAGTAGCTCAGATCTATCTGTGTCTCTCTCTGTCTCTCTCTGTCTCTGTCTCTCTCTTAAGATTTTATTTATTTGTTTGACAGAAACACAGCTAGAGAGGCCGCACAGGTGGGGAGTGAGAGAGAGAGAAGCAGGCTTCCTAATGAGCAGGGAGCCTGATGCGGGGCTCCATCCCAGGACCCTAAGATCATGACCTGAACTGAAGGTAGACGTTTAATGATTAAGTCACCTAGGCGCCCCAGCTCAGATATCTCTGATGACTCTACCGATGCTCTTGCTGCCTGGTTGGGTGTTTCTGTATGAAGGACTTGCTTCCTTGCTGTGAGTTAGGAACATGTCACAAAGCTCAATTGCTCTAAAGAGAATTGCAATGAACAGACTTAGCAGGATTGTACAAGATTGGCTAGTGACCCGGTGTAGACTACCTTGGAAGAACTGGCCTAGACACAGAAGAGAGAAGTTTAGAAACCTCCGTTCTTCCTCTTTGGTGGCATTAAAGTCAGTGAAACCAGACTGAGGCTCTTGTGCCTTTTTTCAAAAATAGGGTCATATACTCATGTAGACTTAAACTAGTCGGTAGGAATCACAGGCCCGGGCTTTGTGTGGGTGTTGTGTGTTGTGCTGTCCCCGTGGAGTAAATTTTGTATCAGAGGAATGAGTTAGCCTAGCCAGGTGTAACACCCAGTAGGGTACAACCCAGTACAACCAGAAATTTTCCCTCAATAATGTTTTTATTGTAGCTTCTCATTCTCTGTGTTCAGTAAGTCTCAAATGGCCATTCTGGTAAGTTGTAGAAGTTTTCACGCATGTGAGTAGTCTTAAAGATGGTGAACCAGAGACATTCATGGTTCCTTAGAAATAAGTGTATTTCTGAAACCATCTGTCCTGGTGCTCATCAGTGCAGATAATGAGGTACTTTGGTCCTCTGAGTTTGCTGCAGGCCTGTGCTGATGTGCTGACTCACACGGAAAGGGCAAAACCAGAGATTTTTCCTTCTATTGAATCTTTTCACCGTGAGGATTTTGTCCTTTACATAAAATAAACCAGAATTCCAAACTTTATTATGTGTAGAGTTTGGAGGAGAAATGAGGAAAAATGCTATCCGGTTTCTTAGAAAACTTTACTGGTATTTCCATCAACCAAATTTAACTCATTGTTTCAGTGTTATCACCCAAAACGCTTGCTCCTTTTACTAATTTGCTTTCTTTAAAATTTCCTTTAAAAAAATGCCCAAACTTTTTCAAGTTAGCTAAATAAACCCAAATATGAAGTGATCTGAAATGACGTAGACAAAGCAAGTGATTCTGACCTTCCCAGCTGGGGGACTTTGCCTTCTTGAAGGCCAGCCCTCTAAATTGTGGGACGATCCAAAGCAAAATCGAATTAAAGAAGGCCCTTAATTCCCATAAGTAATTTCTAAATTATCCTTTTATATCCCTTACTTATAGGCAGCTTGCAAGTGAATATCACCGTGAGCTACAGTTGGTCAGGGTTTAGATCTTAATTAGCTTGTGAGAGTGCATCCTTTTGAAGCTGTATACCACAGGTTGTTGGCTAGTTTTCCAAAAGCAATTAAAATGCCCAGTGTTATAATTAAGCTTGTTACTGGTTGTATGTTCTAGTTATAAAATGTATTTGGCAATTAAAAAACTGAGATTGAGACTTTTGGTTGGGCTCTTCGGGGTGCAGCATACTGGCTGCCGTCATAATGCTCTGTCAGAGAATCAACTGCATGGGTACCTAGATGGTAGGTCCTATCTTAGGTGCCTGAGTATTTATGGTTACTCCCTAAGTAAGAGCAACCAGTTTCTCTTTTTTTAATTGAAGTGTAATTAACATAAGTTTGTTTCAGGTGTACAATATAATGATTCAACAATTCTAGACTTGCTGCCCATCATAACAGATTTTTTAAAAAAAGATTTTATTTATTTATTTGGCAGAAACAGAGAGGGAACACAAGCAAGGGGAGAGAGAGGGAGAAGCAGATTTCCTACCAGGCAGGGAGCCGGATGTGGGGCTCAGTCCCGGGACTCTGGGATCATGACCTGAGTGGAAAACAGTTGCTTAACAATTGAGCCATCTAGGCACCCCATGATAACAGATATTTATACAAAAGCTAATGTTAGGGAGTGTGAGTTCCTGATTATGTCCTATTGTATATACAGGAGATAAAAATCTAAACTTCCAAATTACACGCTTTAGCTGAAAGCCCTTTTTAAGAAGCTTTGTCTTATCTTTTAAGAAGTAGCTTGACTCTGACAGTGAACATTTAATCTGTTATGATGACATCTTCATTGCTCTGGTCAAATTTTTTATCTGGTTGTTGAAAGGGAGGTTTGGGAGAAATGCTGTCAGGTACAAGACGTGCTCAGTGTCTGATCCCAAACTGCAGAGCATACAGACATTGTTAAACTGTGTGGCTCGAATCTTGCAGTGAGATTTGGGCTGGTGGGTGGGAGAGGTCTAGACGCCAAGTACAGTTCTTAGTGGTTTCCTTTGCATGTTGTGTGACTTTTATTCTTTCCTTCCTTCCTTCTGTTGGCCCGTTTTGGACTGTTTCTTTGTTCCTTAACATCGAAATGGCATGATGGCTGAGACCGTGGGACAAATGAGTCATTTAATGAACAGGTAAATATCAGTATTTAGAGTGAGGTTGAGAAAAAAAGTGAGGTTGAGGTTTTCTTGTGTATTTTATTTTGAAATATATTTAGCACAGACGAAGGAAAAGGAACCACTTAGTTTTGTGATTTCCATCCCATTGCCTTGACTCTTTGTACCCCCCATTTAATTAACATGAAAATAATGGTTTAAAAATGAGGTTAGCGTTTAGAGCTGGACAGAATGAAGGCTTCATAGCATGTTAAAGTCAGAGAAGAAGAGAAAAAGGCAAGTGTTTTATAATTATTATTTGGTTTTGAGGAATAGTGGAATGATGGAATCTTGCAAGTGTACCTCTTCCCAGACTTCTTTTAAGGTTGTGATTGAGAAGCTTGTAAGTTGTAACTGCTTGCTTCAGCATTGCTTGGCCACCCCCTCCCCTGCTCTTGACCTTGAAACTCTGGGAGGCCCCCAGATACTACAAAAGAAAGTGCCCCTTGTGGTGCTTGCTTATGCTATCTCACTTCTGTAAAACTGCTTGCTTCAGCATTGCTTGGCCACTCCCTCCCCTGTTCATGTCCTTGAAACTCTGGGAGGCCCCCAGATACTGCAAAAGGAAGTGGTCCTAGATTTGTTTGTGCCAGCCTATAAAAAGTTGAAAAATTTGCTGTTCAGGGTCTCTAAGCGTGACCGGTAACGTCCGCACCGAGGCCCAGGCTCGAACCTGACAATAAACGACCCTTGCCGGTTGGCTTTGACTCTGGTCTCCGGTGGTCTTTTTCGGGGGTCTCATGACTTAGGCACAACATGATTAATGATATAAATTATTTTTTATTGTGTAAAAAATGAGAATTATTAGAAATAACACTGGTTATTTGTGGTTCTCCCGACATAACTGTGTTAAGCCTATAATATATTAGTATAAACTAAATTTAAAGGCTTTTCTGAGTGTGAGGACACTTGCTTTAAATCCATTTATACAAGCATTTCCGCTTCCTTTGTAACCAAGTTTTTCTTAATTTATTTCTAGTCTTGTAAAAGTAGAGGAGGAAAAAACCAACCATGTTATTAGCTTGGGTCTTTACTTTGAGTTCTACAATTTTCCTATGCATAGAATAAAATAAAACCAGTCTTTGGTGAAATCTTGTGACAAGATTATTGTTGTGAGAAAATGACTATCTCCAAAGTGTACATTTGTATGTAATATGTGGTATGCAGTATGTGTGGTGATTTATAGTTAAAATACAACATAATCATCATGAAATAGTACACACAAAATGAGATGTGATACACTGCGTCTGACTTTAAAAGAAGCAAAGAATAAACATGGAATTTCTAAGCAGTTTTGCTTGTAGGTCTAATCAGTATAGTCTTATTCTAGTTCAGATGTCAGCAATGATGTGCTTTCCTTCATAAAATCATATTGAGCCTCCCAGTTTAGGGTAATTCCCCTCCTTTGTGCCTTAGCTTCACATGCCTCCTGTGCTTTATTGTGTATTCTTCATGTGACTATAAACTCTTTTTTTTTTTAAAAGATTTTATTTATTTATTTGACAGAGAAAGAGATCACAAGTAGGCAGAGAGGCAGGCAGAGAGAGAGAGAGGAGAAAGCAGGCTCCCCGCTGAGCAGAGAGACCACCTTGGGCCTTGATCCCAGGACCCTGAGATCATGACCTGAGACGAAGGCAGAGGCTTTAACTCACTGAGCCACCCAGGCGTCCTGACTATAAACTCTTAGGACATGAGCAGATACTATGGTTTTTATTTTGCCTTTTATTTTACTTTTCCCCTCCGAATTCCTTTTAAAAAAATTGAAGTATCATAGACACACAATAAACTTCACATATTTAAAGTGCGTAATGTGTTAAGTTTTGAGATAGTATATACTCATGAAAGCATCCCACAGTTAGGATCAGGTGCTAGGATAGGGTGCTAACATATTTAGCACCCTCTGAGGTTTTCTCATGCCTTTTTGTAATTCTTCCCTCCTACCTCTTTCTGTTCTTTGTCCTGATCTGTTTTCTAGCACCATAGATTACTTGGCATTGCCACTAATTTTTATGTAAGTAGAATCCATACAGTTTATACTCTTTTGTCTAGCTTCTCTCACTCAGCATAATTATTGTGAGATTCATCTGTGAGGAACATGTATTGATAGTTTCCTTTTTATTGTTGAACACTATTCTGTTGTTTGGATGTACTAAAGTTTGTTTATCCATTCATCTCTTTTGGGGCATTTCTGTTTCCAATTTTCTTTTCTTTTTTTTTTTCTTTTTGTTCCAATTTTCTGCTGTGACTGTGACTATTGACATAATGAATATGCCATCAATATTGGCTTACAAGTCTTTGTATGGACCTGTATTTTCATTTCTCGTAGGTAAATACCTAGGAATGGAATGTCTGTGTCATATGATAGGCATATGTTTAAATGTATAAGAAGTTGCCTGTTTTATGAAGTGTTTATATCATTTTACATTCCTGCCAACAATGAAAGAAAATTCCAATTCCTTTATATTCTTGCCAACACTCAGTTAATGTTTTAAAAATTTTTAGTCATTCAAGGGGTACCTGGGTGACTCAGTCGGTTGGGTGGCTGCCTTTGGCTTGGGTCATGGTCCAGGGGTTCTGCAATCAAGTCTTGCAGTGGGCTCCTTGCTCTGTGAGGGGCCTGCTTCCCCACTCTGCCTGCTTTTGCTTTCTCTCTTCCTTTTTCTCTGAAAAATGGATAAATGAAATCTTTTAAAAAAAATTGTCATTCTAATAGCCATGTAGTAGAATCTCAAGGTGATTTAAGTTTGCATTTTCCTAATGACTAGTTATGTTGACTGTCTCTTCTTGTGCTTCCATCCATAGATCTTTTTTTTTTTTTTAAGGTTTTATTTATTTATTTGACAGAGAGAAACACAGCCAGAGAGGGAACACAAGCAGAGGGACTGAGAGGGGCAGAAGCAGGCTTCCCGTCAAGCAGAAAGCCCGATGTGGGGCTCGATCCTGGTTCTCCAGGATCATGACCTGAGCTGAAGGCAGTTTGTTAACCAACTGAGCCCACCCAGGTGCCCCCATAGATCTTCCTTTGAGAGGGATATGCTCAAATCTTTTGTCCACTTTTTTCTTCTTAAAAAATATTTATTTATTTATTTGAGAGAGTGAGAGAGCGTGGCCGTGTGTGTGAGTTGGGAGGGCCAGAGAGAGACTCTCAAGCAAATTTCCCTGCTGATCACAGAGCCCTGCTTGGGCTCCATCCCACAACCCCTGAGATCGTTACCTACCCTGAAACCCAAGAGTTGACACTCAGCTGACTGAGCCAGATAAGCACCTCTCGTTTGTACTTTGGGGGGGGGGGAGTTGTTTTCTTCTAAGTTTCTAGAGTTCTCTATGTATTCTGAATTCTTTTATCAAATGTATGATTATGATTATATTTTTATATCTTACGGGTTTATCTTTGCATTCTCATTAACAATGTCTTTTTTTTTTTTTTTTTTTAAGATTCTGTTTATTTATTTGACAGAGAGAGAGATCACAAATAGGTAGAGGGGCAGGCAGAGAAAGAGGAGGAAGCAGCTCCCTGCTGAATAGAGAGCCCGATGCGGGCTCGATCCCAGGGCCCTGAGATCATGACCTGAGCCAAAGGCAGAGGCTTAACCCACTGAGCTACCCAGGAGCCCAACAATGTCTTTTGAAGGGCAGAAGTTTTACTTTTTTTTTTTTTTTTTTTTAAGATTTTATTTATGTATTTGACAGAGAGATAGATCACAAGTAGGCAGAGAGGCAGGCAGAGAGAGAAGAGGAAGCAGGCTCCCTGTCGAGCATAGAGCCCGATGTCGGCCTTGATCCCAGGACCCTGACTGAGATCATGACCTGAGCTGAAGGCAGAGACTTTAACCCACTGAGCCACCCAGGCACCCAGAAGTTTTACATTTTGCTAAAGTATAAGTCAGTTTGTTATTTTATATATTATACTTCTGGTGTTTTAGCTAAGATATCTTTGCCTAACCAAAAGTCACAAAGGTTTTTTTTCCAGAGGTTATATAGTGTTCGATTTTACATTTAGGTGTGTGATTAATTTTGAGTTAATTTTAATATGGTGTGATGGTTGGATAGAATTTAATTTTTTCCTATGGATTTCAGTTATTTCCTCATCATTTTTTTTTTTAAAGATTTTTTATTTATTTATTTGACAGAGAGAAACACAGCTAGAGAGGGAACACAAGCAGCGGGAGTGAGAGAGGGAGAAGCAGGCTTCCTACCGAGCAGGGAGCCCGATGTGGGGTTCGATCCTGGGACTCCGGGATCATCACCTGAGCCGAAGGGAGTTGCTTAACCAACTGAGCCACCCAGGCGCCCCACCTCATCATTTTTTTAAAAAGGATTATCTTTTCTCCATTGAATTGCCTTTGTACTTCAGTCAAAATCAGTTGTTTCTCTATATGTGGGTGTTTATTTCAGATTCCCTATTCTAGTCTAACAGATTTATGGTTTCTGGTCTTCAGTAATCACACTGTCTTGATTATTGTAGCTTTATGTTGTCTTAAAATTGAATAGTATGGGTCTTCTAGCTGTATTGTTTGTCAGCATTGTTTTCGTTGTTTTGCTCTTTTGCCTTTCTGTGCAAATTTTAGAATCATTTTATTTATATCTAAATAATCCTCCTGGGATTTTGGTTGAACTTGCATTTAGTCTGTAGATGAGTTTTGGAGCACTGTTTACTAATGCTAAGTATTCTAATTTATGATCATAGTATGTCTCTCCATTTGTTTTGATATTTTCTGATTTCTTCCCATCAACATCTTGTAGTGTTCAGCATTCTTGTCACGTACATGTTTTATACTTATTCCTTTTACATGGCTTTCATTCAAAAGGTCCAGAGACTTCTCTTTCATGCTGTTCTTGAGACATGTTTATATTACATCCTTCTATTAATAACTTCAGTGGTGTTAGCCTCCAGTATTGCTTAAGTTTTCCAAAGGCAAACTTTCCAGTGTTTTCCAATGAGGAAGCCAAATTAAATTTGGAGTCAAATCTGTCATAGGAGATTATTGACTACCTAAATTACCCTGCTTAGATTTAACATCAATGAATTCTTTAGCTTATGTAATTTCTCTTGAGGCAAAAGCTATGATATCAAAAATGTTCAGAGCAGTTGTAATTCAGCTGTGGTTGAAGAAGGATTTTATATGGCTAAAGAGCTGACCACATTTTATGTGGTTAGATCGAGAGGACACTGGTGACTCTTGTAGCACTATCAGCGTTTATTACCCAGAAAGTAATCAAGGACTTACTTTGGGTTGGGAGCAGAGAATTCACAGGCGGCTGCTGTGTTGTGGTGGAAGGATTCCTTAGGGATCATCAGTTCACGGAAAGGGAAAGAGAGCCTGAGGACACTTGGTTACTAGGTTTCCCTAGAGGAAAGTATTCTCAATGAGCTCTTCCTGAAATGCAGTCTGTTGCCATCAAAAGCACAGAGTCCTAGCCCTTCCCACTGAGCAGATTATGTCTGGTGAGGGTAGGCAGTCAGTCAGAGTGGAGAGATGAGGTGTTGGAGCTGAGGTGGTCATTGACCAGAGATGATGCTGTGTGCCCACTGGGATCATTATGAGAACTTTCATTATGAGAGGGACAGATGTGGGTGGACTGCTCACTTAAACTAGCAGAGTCTTGTTCTAAGTGATTCTGTGTATAAGCCCGTCTGATCCTAACAGCCTTGTGAGATAAAGTTACTGTAATCATTCCATTTTGTGAGTGAGCAAGATGAGACACAGAGGGAACAGTAGCTGATGGAGGTGGGAGAGGAATCCGGGCAATCTGGCCCTAGAATACACGTTCCTAGCCGCTACACTCTGTTAGATGGCCAGAGAATATGTCTGTTACCAGAGCCCGGAAGGAAATGGTCCCTAAAAACCTCCCTGCTGCCCTTGGGGACCTTAAGGTTCATTTTCTTTAGTTTTAAAATAAAAGAGACGTCTGTCAGTGATGAGATGGACACTTCTCATTTCTGATGTTCCAGATTTAAAGCTCTTTGGAACATACAGGTTTTCAAATATTAAGTGTGTGTGTAAAAGTTTCACTGCTTTAAAAGTCCCTCCTCTCCCACAGCCACATATTATCTGTTTTGAATGTTTGTTTCCCATGTTTTTCCCCTCCTCCCTGACAGACTCATGTTTATATCAGAATGGAGTTGAATATGCCTTTGATTGAGAATGTGGCAGTGGGAGACTGGCTATGCAAACTTGCACGGGGACAGGTACAAACAGTTTTAAAGAATCTTAGCCACTAAAATAAGCAGATGTTGGTGGGCAGAGGCTATGGAGTGGCTCTGGCTGACCAGGTGTTCCTGTGTGGCATTGGGCCCAGCTCCCTGGGTGTGGACGTGAGAGAGTGTCAGAGAGGAGTTGGCCTCATGAGTTCTGTGTTTGCAGCCCCTTGTAGAAACCTGACAGCTTTTCAGCTGTTCCTTTTTTTTTTTTTTTTTTTAAAGATTTTGGTTATTTGACAGAGAGAAACGTAGTTAGAGAGGGAACACAAGCAGGGGGAGTGAGAGAGGGAGAAGCAGGCTTCCTGCTGAGCAGGGAGCCCCATGCAGGGCTCGATCCCCGGACCCTGGGATCATGACCTCAGCTGAAAGCAGATGCTTCATGACTGAACCACCCAGGCGCCCCTCAGCCCTTCCCTCTTGGGTAGGCACAGAGCCATGCTTGGCCATAACTCTTAGGGGAAATAGGACAGAGAAGTAGACAATGTTCTGGACTGTGTGGAGGATGGAAGCCAGAAGGAAGGGATGGAAGGGAATAGAGTGAAAGGAGAAAGCAGTGATTTTAGATGTATTTTGCTTCAGGTTTTCCAGCATCAGGTGATATCCAGTAGTATGTAGAATTTGTGCTTTGGGAAGAGGGTGAAAGTAGGTCTTCTGGGGTGTCAACTGGAGTGATTCCTTCTTGAATGGGAGGAAAGTTAGATAATTGAAAGTCTCTTGTTCTCTCTCTTTCTCATATATGTATATTATATGTGTAATGTAATACACACACACACACACACACACACACACACACACACACACACACACTCTGTTCTTCCATTTGCTAATTATAGGGCAGTTGGATAGAGTTCATCCACTGTTCTGATCTTCGGGTATGATTAACAGAGCCATGTCCTGGGTAGCATGAGTCTTTTTGTCCCTGCCGGTGAAGGAAGCCTAAGATGACATTTGAACTTTGAACTTTGACTGTTCAGTTTAAATTATTGGGAGCCTTTTTTGTGCCACGTACATCACGTGGACATGAGACATGACCTCTAAAGGCTAATTGTTGAAATATGTTTTGTTGAAATTTATGTTGGTCTGGATTAGTCTGTATTTCTCATGTAAGACAAAGATTATCATTGAAACTTATATTAATGATTATAATTTAAAACTCTTCAGATGTTACCCATTCTTTCTGAGAATGTAGGGGCATCTCAGGATCTTTGGTGGGTGTTATTTGTTTACTGGTTTCTCTTGCAATAAATTACCCCAGATTTAGTGGTGTAAAACAACACACATTTATCATCTTGCAGTTTTGTAGGCTAGAAGTCCAGCACGAGTCTCCCTGCGTTGAAATCAAGGCGTCAGCAGAGCAGTGTTGCATTCCTCGGTGTATTGTCCTTTCCTTCATCTTCAGAGACAGTGATTGAAGATTGAGCCCTTCCCACGATGCCATCTCTCTTTTGCCCACTTCTATAGTCGTATTTTCTGCTTCTATTTAAGAACCTTTGAGATTATATTAGGGCCACCTGGACTCTTCAAGATAATCTTGTTCCACTTACAACCTTTAATTCCCCTTTGTTCTATAATATGAGATGTTTGTAGGTTCCAGGAAGTAGGACATTTGACATCTTTGGGGAGCCATAATTTTACCTTCCATAGTAGTGGGGAGCTTTTCCAAGTTTTGCTGAGTTCCCTACGCAAGGGAAATTGTATAATGCCCCCCTCCAGTCCTTTGCATAATGAATTGTAACATGTGAATGTGTCCTGTGTATGGGAGTGGTGGGAGGCTTTAATATTCATTGCCTTAAAACCTCACGCTTCTTCATTATGATCAAACCCCAGTCACCGAAACATTTAGTGACTAATCAGTTTTGTAGATTCTCACTGTTGGAAAGAAGCTAGAGGTCCGTCCTCCTGGCCAGCCTGCTTTGCAGGGGCTTGTGAATGCACTGTTGTGGCCGTCCCACCTTGCTGACCTGGGGTGGCCGGCTGTGGCAGATAATATCTTTGGACAGCTCCATTTTTCTGTCAGGAAGTTCTTGCTTTATATTGAGGGGAAGTCTGTCTTTTTACAAGTGTGTAGAAACTCTTGGTTTTTTCTTGTTTTACTCTCTGGGGTCATACTGAATAAATCTAATTTCCTCTTTCACACTTGAAGCCCTTGAGATTTTTTTTAAAGACAGCTATCATATCCCCCAAGAATTCAGACTAAAAATTCTCAGTATCTTCAACTGGGTCTCACTTGAAACTGTTTCTAGACTTTTTTCTGTCCTGGTCACTCTCCTGAGTATGATATAGCACCCAGAAGTGGGGAATGAAAGATGATTTAATAGGAGCCTTTAAATGTCAGGGGAATTGTCATACAGAGGAAGTTGGTAAGATCTTTGCCATCACCACGGAAACAAGAGATCACAGGCTTATGTTGTGGCTAAAGAGATTTTGGTGTCAGGAAGCCTGTCTTAACCTCATGGATTGAGATAGTGCAGAGGCCTGCCATGGGAAGTTGAGGGATCTTTTGCCCTAGAAATGGATAAGACAAGCCTTTAACCTCACAACTCATTTATTTTGTATAAGAGATTTTGCTTTTAGTTAAATGTTCTGCTTAAAGTATTCTTGTCATTGCTTGTCATCTATGCCTGGTGCACGGATTTCCCTCTTGTGTTGGTTCATTGGATGGAAGGCATCATCATGACTGCTGTTAATCACAGGGGAAAGGAATATGGTTCAGGGCTTTATGAAGGAAGGGAAACAGTGGCGTAGCTCAGGATAATTAATAGCAAGTGGAGTGACAGTTTGATTCCCTGGTAGGGACCCTGGCATTGTTGAAGGAAAAAATCACTTTATTCTTTCATCGAGAGAGGCAGCTGTAATTCTGGTTGGGTGGAATCCAATTAAAAGGAACTGACATGCAAATTGATGATCAGACAGTGTGAGCATAGAAAAAGTCCAAGAAGAGTTCTGTAAGAAGTGGCAGCGAACAGTGTTAAGTGATTTGGCATGGTAATGTGCATAAGAAAAATGGAAACATATGGGTTGGCTACCTGGGCAATTATAAGTCTGGAATCTCAGCCAGGAGAGAGGAGGAGATTGGTTTGTTTGATGGGTTTATAGTTACTAAATTTTTAGACATTTTGTTTAGTTGAGGCATATACATCTTGAGAATTATAGTCTTTCACAACAGAATGATTATAAATCAACCCGGAAGGGTTATAGGTTTATACATTGGTGGTGGTTAAATATAATATTCCCAGGAACCTAGGATGGGAATCCAAGCCTCGCTCTTGCAAAGATCTCATGGTACAGATACACGTCACCTGACCTCATGATGTGTCCTTAAAGATTCGTGTGAGAATTGACTCCTAACTTTAGGCTGAAATAAGAGAGCTTGCCATTTATAGTAATGCTATTATGAATCATTTTCTAAAGTGAAAATCCTTTTATAACCAAAGTCATGCCCAATTTATCTTTTGAGTAAATTCATAAGTCCATGTATTAGGTTTGCTTAAACAAAGGTATTTTTCTTTGAAATGAAATAATTATAGGGACACGTAGCAGTTAAGCTTTAGAGAACAGGAAAAAGAATGGGTATAATTTTGTAAGAAGTCAGTATATTTCTTTTTAGGGAGGAAAATTCTGCTTAAGAACTCAGATAGCTTTTACTGCTGTTACAGGAGGAGAAGGCTGCCCAGCATATTGCAGGGAGATTTATTAGGATCTTTTGGGAACTGCAGCAGAAATGGCTATGAAATGCTTTGAAGGAGGAGGAAATTAGGACCACAGCATTTACTAGGCTTTATTCAGAGGAAAGCCGAAGGAGGTGAAGTGGAGTTCACCCTGAGAGAGCCGTGGAAGACCCAGAAGCTCAGAAAAGACTTACTGGGACAACAGCACAACAAGAAGAGCTCAGGGTGCTGTGGGCAGTGCTTTCATTCAGCAGGACAACACCCACTTGTCATGCTGGTTGGCAGCAAGGAGCGTCGCCAAAGCAGGTGCAGAGGGACCCGGGTCTGTTTTTATTGGTCCAGGGGCAAGCAGTGGGCTTTTGCGTGTCCTCTAGGCTCCATGGTGTTTTGCCTCCTGCTGCCCATGGGCCCAGGTAGCCCGGCAGCAACGTACTTTGCCCAAGGCTGTCACCATTACTTTGCCTTCTGCCTGGAATGCTCTTAGCCTCAGGGCTCCCTCCCTCACTTGAGTGGAGTTTCTGCTGGAACTCTTTTGATGATCTAGAGCAAGCACTCTCTCTTCCCCTACGCTACCTTTTTTTCTTCATAGCAGTCATTTCCCCTCAAGCGTGTGTTTGTTACTTGTTTTTCCCTTTTCTCTCCATCAGAAGGGAGTTCCATGAGAGTTGAGACCCAGTGTACTGCTCAACACCATATTCTGGGCACCTAATCTGTAACAATTTGTGGAGGTAATTTTGGGGAGTCTATGTGCCTATCACTATGATAAGAGCTGGAGATGAGAAGAAGAATGTAGAACGCTGTTGCTGTCTTATATTACATAATATATTATGTAATTATAATAGTTCTAATAGCCTGAGCACAGAATACTGCAAGCTCTGAGAAATAAGCTGGGGGTAGGCACCATAAAACTGATCTAGATTAATCCACAGCATGTTTGGTGGGCAAGACAAGGAAGGACATTGTAGGCTGACAAAAGAGGTTGAATGGAGTTGGAGAGATTTATAAATGAATTCTGTTTAGAAGTGCTTGAGTGAGTTCAGTGTGGCTGCTGGAGCAGAGGCGTGTGGTGAAGCATGGCAGAGAGGACTGAATGTATGTTTGGGAAGAACATTAGCAACATATGTAGGTTGATAGCTCATTGGGGAGTTAAAAAAAAAAAGATTTATTTATTTATTTCATCAAGGGAAGCAAGTGAGCCTGGGGCTGGGCGGGGGGGCGGGGGGAGGGGTAGGATTTAGGGGGTAGGGGAACAGGCAGCGGTAGAAGGGAGATAAAGTTCCAGCAGATTCCATGCTGTGAGTGCAGAACCTGGTGTGGGGCTTGATCCTACCACCCCGAGATTATGACCTGAGCCAAAACCAAGAGTTGGAGGCTTAACCAACTGCACCACCCAGGCGCCCCTAACTGGGGAAGTATTTGAAAGGAGTTTGGACCTTACTTTTGGGAAGTGGTGAGCCCTAAACTTTTTTCTCCTTTTCCAAGTTTTTATTGGAACTTTTTTTTTCCTTTTCCAGGTTTTAAATTCCAGTTGGTTAAGAGTTTATTTATTTTTAAAAGATCTTATTTATTTGTCAGAAGGAGGGCACAAGCAGGGGGAGTGGCAGGCAGAGGGAGAAGCAGGTTCCCTGCTGAGCCTGATGTGGGATTTGATCCCAGGACCCTGGGATCATGATCTGAGCCCAAGACAGATGCTTAACTACTGAGCCACCAAGGTGTTCCAGTTAACGGAGTTTAGTAATAGCTTCAGTTGTCGGATTTAGTACTTAATCACTTACATAGGACACCCAGTGCTCATTACAAGTGCCCTCCTTAATACCTATCACCCTTTCAACCCCCACCTCTCCTCCTCAATTTGTTCTCTATAGTTCAGTCTGTTTTCTCTTTTGCCTCTTCTCTCTCTCTTTTTCTCCCTACATGTTCATCTGTTTAGTTTCTTCAATTCCACATGAGTGAGACCATATGGTATTTGCCTTTCTCTGACTTATTTTGCTTTGCATATTCTGTAGCTCCATCCACGTTGTTACAAATGGCAAGAACTGCATTCTTTTTGATGGCTGAGTAATATTCTACTACACACACACACCACATCTTTATCCATTCATGAGTTGATGGACATTTAGGCTCTTTGCATAATTGGCTATTGTTGATGCTTCTGTAAACACTCGGATGCATGTATCCCTTTGAATCAGTATTTTTATATCCTTTGAGTAAATACTAAGTAGTGGGATTGCTGGATCATAGGGTGCTTGTATTTTAAACTTTAAAAAAATATATTTTATTTATTTATTTGAGAGAGAAAGTGAGTATAGGAATAGGGGGAGGAGCAGAGGGAGAAGGACAAGCCGACTACATTGAGCATGGAATCTGACAAGGGGCTTGACCTTACTGCCCAAAGGTCACAACCTGACCCAAAATCAAGAGTCAGATGCTCACCTGAGTGAGCCACCCAGGTGCCCCTCTATTTTAAAGTTCCTGAGGCACCTCCATACTGTTTTCCAGAGTGGCTTTACCAGTTTGCATTCCCATCAACAGTGTAAAACGGTTTCCTTTCTCTGCATCCTTGCCAGTAGCTATTGGTTCTTGTGTTGTTAATTGTGGCCATTCTGCCCGATGTGAGGTGATAGCATTTGTATTTCTCTGATGATGGATGAATGAATCACTCAGGAGCCCTAAACTCTTAAAGCAGGGAAGCACCAGTATCTGAAGGTAGTGCTGAGGATGGATGGAAGTGGGACGGGTGTACAGGTAGAGGCAGGAGATAGAGCGAGGGTGGATATGATTTCCCCAACTTTGAAATGCATGAGAAAGTTTGGGGTTGAAGGACCAGAGCATGAAAAGCAATCTTCTTTGTTTGCAGATGCATAGTGAAATACCTTGTGTAGGTAGGTGGTGGCTGAAGATCAATGACTAGTAGTTCTTGCAGCTGTTCATTATTTTCATTACAGATAAAGCTGTGTCCTTGGGACACAAGGAGAAGAAAATGCGCTTTTAGTTCATAGAGTAGAAAAGTTTGATTGGAAAATGCCTTGTCATACAGATAGGAATTCTCATTCCGACTCATGTGTTTAGCAGCTGTGTGACCTTGGACAGTTAATTTAACTGCTTCCCTTTCAAGGATGGACTTTGTTGATACGCTTACCTTGTTGATGTGCAAAACAAAGTATAATATTTAGGAAATTGTATTAAAATTCCCTTTAGAAGTGTTAGGTAATGTTTGGAATCCTTTGCTTTAAGAGAAGCACATCTGAAGAGAGTAGAACTTAAATATTCTTACCAAAAAAAAAAAAAGAGAGAGAGAGAGAGAGCGAGAAAAAAGGAGAAAAACAGATCTGGAATTGCTTTTTTCATGGAATATGGTATCACCCAAGTGTCAGTGCCACTTACACCCTGAGAAAAACACGACTGTTTCCAAGTGGTGGCCTGTGCGGTTTGTAGAGCAGGCATTAGAGGAGCGGCTTTTTGCTGCTTGTATTCTACATGTCAAAACACGCTCTGTTTCAGCAGTTGGTGAGTGCTGCTGTGGAGCCCGCAGAGAGGGGCTGGAGGCCTTCATCCTGGGAGATGGGCTCCCGCGTGTGAAGCTGCGGGTCCCAGCAATCTGCATTCTCAAGGGCTGGCTTTCAGACAGCTGGGCACTTTATCCCGGTTTTTACTGCCTTCATCGTTCACAGCGGCTACTGTAGGGTCCCCCTACCCCTCCAGCCTTGGTCATTTGAAGTTGCCAGCTTGTAGTCTTGTGTACATATGGAGTGTGGTTCTCTGAGACTTTTTAAAGAAATTTGGGAAACCTTGGGGCATCTGGGTGGCTCAGTTGCTAAGTGTCTGCTTTCGGCTCAGGTTGTGATCTCAGAGTCCAGGGATTGAGCCCTGCATCGGGCTCCCTGCTTGGGGGGAAGCCTGCTTCTCTCTTACTCCCTGCTTGTGTTCCCTCTCTAGCTGTGTTTCTCTTTGTCAAATAAATAAATAAAATCTTAAAAAAAAAGAAATTTGGGAAACTTTACATTTTGGAATGTTCTCCTCTCTTTGAGAAGGGAGAAGGAAAGGAGAGTTTCAGAGTAGCTTTGCGGTTAATATTAAGTTCCTAGTGTCTGACTGCGTAGGTCCCGTTCCAGCTTTCCCCTTTTTATTTAGGTGACCATTTGAGAGTTACTTAGTTTTCCCGTCTGTAAAATGGGGAATAGTAGTAGCACCTGTGTAGCCCGTAGGGTGGGCATGAGGACTTAATGAGTAAAATATGTGTGAACCATTTAGTTTGAGGACTGGTAAACAGCGCATACTCTGGAAATGTTAGCTGGTGGTAGTTCTGGCTTCCTCATAGCCAGCCGTTGGCCATTCTGAGGACTGGCAAGAAATCTTCCAGTGAATCTGGGTGAAGCCAAGCCTTTTCTGCTTGCTCTGTCTGCAAGAGACTTATTGGCAGAGTGCTAGAGATGATTCAATGGGTAAGTGATGGACTGTGGAGCTCCACACCTCAGTCTACTGGCATTGTGTAAGAAGTAAGTCATATTCTAATGGTAGCTTAGTGAAGTAGATGCGTCGTCTCAGTCTACCTCCTCAGGCAGGAACAGAAGTCAAGCAAAGCATCCTGGACTGTCTGGGAACCACCTGGAGAGAGGATAGATAGGGCATGGCTGAGTGGGGCCCAAGAGGAAATTACAGAAGCAGTGTAACTTGCATTGATTCCAGCAGGCAGAGGGGTCTCCAGGGTATTCCTCAGTGTAGACAGGGGATCCTGTTAAGCTGGGGACCAGAAATCAGTCAGCAGGAGTCACACCACCTGGAGAATCCCTGACCTGCCATCAACATTGTCACATCCCTGTGGGGCAGTTACATTTCCTCTCTGACCCTTAGTTTCTTTGTAAACTGATTAGATGAATTCTTGCCTCTTGTTCTTCTCTGGGCTCCAGGATTTCACAGTTTCTTTGGCTTTCAAGAACTGTACGAGGTAGGGAGTGTTAACAGAACAACCTGCTGGTAGACCTTGGCCTGTGCGAATCTTCAGTTTTGTTTTTTGTTATTTCAAAGAAGTTCCTCTTCAAAAGACTATGAAGCATTTCATCATTGGTCTTGTAAGGGAGTTGTCTCTTTAATCTCTCACGTTTCCTTTTTCTCTACAAGTGATATCCACAGGACTGCTGTTGTCTGTGCTCCCTGGATCAGCACTTTTTGCAGAGAAATGAAAACATTGCACTTTTAAAGGCACAGAAAGCAAAATCTGTAGCATCAGGATTCAAGGTTACAAAATTGGTTAACTTTCTGGTTTGTTTTGCTGAGCTGAATGAAAAGGTTTTGATTGAATGTTACTGCTTAGGGATAAGTAGTAATAACCACAAAAATCCCCCAGTGGTAATTTTTTTCCCCTCTTCTCAAAGAATTGCAAATTATGGTCTAGGACTTGGATTATTATTGTCAATTGAACAGAATGTGAGAAATGTGGGGTAGCTGGATAAAGGACGTGGTTGGAGGGGAGCAACTCTCTCAGGGTACATGTCTGGAGAGGAGATTTGTTAGTTTGGACATGTAAGTATCAAGCAACTGCTCTAGACTTTTATTTATAACATTAGCAAAGACAAATAATATTAGAAAAGAGTAATCAGAAGTAAAATTTTTTAAAGATTTAAGAACCAAAGTGGTTTTCTCTCTTTTTTGGCGGGTGGGGGGGGGTGACTCTAAGACATGAACAGAAAGTGTTTCTTTTGTTTGCTTTTATTTTGTTTTAAGACTTATTTATTCATTTTAGAGAGACAGCACAAGCAGGAGGGGGAGAGGGAGAGAGAATCCCAAGCACATTCCATGCAAAGCCTAGAGACCAACATGGGGCTCAGTCCCATGACCTGAGTGGAAACGAGTAGTTTGACGCTTAATGGGAAAGTGTTTTTAAACTTTAATATTCTATAAAGAATCTTTTAGGTTAGGTTTGAGAGTTCCCAGTAAAACCCAGGTAGATTTTCACCATAGCTTAAAGCAAACTTACATAGTCACTTTCTTTTTGTTGTTTTTGTTTTTTTGGTCCTCTATCCTGGCTGACTTTACTTGAGGGCAAAGGAGGTATGGTACTGGTATTAATTTGTAAAATCAATTGAAATATATCAAGCACTTACTCAGGATTTACTAATAAGAGATGGTCACTTGCCCTCCTGGAGTCCACCTGAGTGAGCCACAGATTTTGAGGCACACATTATCATGCAAATACATGTTCCTAAGAGTGTGATAGCCCTGCTCTTGTTTCCAGCAGACTGCCTACAGCATGATGAGGGAGTGCTACAGATAATACTTAAGTACTTGGGCAGCAGGAGAGGGGGGCTTACACAGCTTGGAGAGAGATCAGAGAAGCCTTCGTGAAGGACGTGACATTGTTTCGGAGCACAAGAAGGTGTATGTCCTGTAGACTGGCAGGTTTGACAGTCTGGGGAGAGAGACTGGTATGAGGACAGTGCAGATATCCGACTCCTTTTGAGGTCCTAAAAGTAAGTGCAGTGTTGCCAGAGGCCTGGGTTTGTCTTAGAAGGTAGTGGAAAGTGGACATCAGAGTGTAGGCTCTTTGAGGGCTAGTCTGCTCAGATGTGAGGGGAAGATGTACTTGGGGATTGTGTGCTGGGAACAGTTGCTGGCTCTCCCAGGTATCAGTGTCTCCTGAGATAGGTGTACACTGTGATGGGGAAATACCAGCATCAGATCAGTTCATCAGTGTCCAGTTAAAGTTATGCAGAAGTTGGACAGCAAGGTGCAATATATAGGGTGTTATGTGAAAATATTGGATACGCACCTTTACAGTCTTAGTTTGCATAAGAAATCATTGTGGTGCTCACCGATGGAGAGGCCAGATGAGGAAGGTGCAGGGAGAGCTGTTAGATTAGCCATGGTAATATCTATGACCCCTCCCCCAACAGTGGTTCTCAGTTTAGCTACAGATTGAAATCACCTGGCTGAAAAAAGTTATGTATAATTAACACAGTGAAATGCACAGATCTTACCTGCACGAATCAGGGAACTTTGACTAACAAACACATGTAACCCACATAACCCATCAAGTTAGAGACCATAATCATCACCTGAGAGAGTTGTTTAGCCCTCCTTTCTCATCTGTTCCGTCCCAGCCTCCCAGCGGCATCCACCCTTCCGATTCCTGTTGGCATAGCTTAGTTTCTACTTGTTTTGAACTTCCATGAAAATGGAATCATACAGTTTGTACTTTGCTGTGTCTGGCTTCTTTTGTTAAGCATAATCCTTTTGAGATTGTTTCGCGTTGTTGCACATAACAGTTCTTCTTTTTTAATAGGTGAGTAGTCTGTTGTGTAAATACGACGCAGTTTGTTTAATGATTTATTTCCCTATTGACTGCCATTTGAATTGTTTCGAACTTTTGGCTGTTAAAGCTGTAATTATCAATATTGTACAGGTTTTTTTAATGGACATAGGTCTTCATTTCTATTGCGTAGATGTCTAGGAGTGGAACTGTGGGGTCATAAGGTAGCGAGTATGTTTAACTTTATAAGAAACTGCCAAACAGTTTTCCAAAATGGTTGTCCAAATTGACATTCCCTTCAGTAATTGCATTAGAGTTCTAGTTTGCTCCATAGTCTCAAAAATATTTGGTGTTAGTCTTTTTAATTCTAGCCATTCTCTTGGGGTTTAAACTCTTACCTTGATATGATTTAAGTTTGCGTTTTCCTCATGACTAACGGTGTTGAGCATTATCTTTCTTTGTATGCTGCTTGTTCAAGTCTTTTGAACATTTAACTGTGTTGTTTGTTGTGTTTGCCACCGGTTTATAGGGTTTTTTAAATATTCTGATACAAGTTGCTTGTCAGATATATGCAATAAGAATGTTTCTCCCAGTCTGTGGTTGGCCTTTTCAAATTTCCTAAAGATATTTTTGGATGAGCAGAACTCTTTAATTTTGATGAACTCTTGTTGATCTTATTTTTCCCTTACGTCTCTCATGTCTTTTGTGTTCTCTCCAGGAAATCTTTGCTTACCTTATATTATGGTAATATTGTCCTTGTTTTCTTCTAGAAGCCTTATCTACATTTTGGTATATGATCCATCTCAGATTTTTGTGTGTGGTGTGAGGTTAGAGTAAGGATTCATTTTTCTTCCCTTATGTTTATCCAGTTCTAGCGTTATTGGAGATTTTACTTGTTGAATATAGTTGGTGCATTTGTTGAAAATCAGTTGCCTGTGTAAGTCTATTTCTGCTTATGTCTATTTATGGTCTCTCAGTTCTGCTCCATTGATATATTTGTCTGTCCTTCTCCCAGTACCACACTGTCTGCGTTACACCAGCTTCGTAGTAAGTGTTGAACAGCACTAGTGTGAATCTTCCTCCCTTTTTTTTTCCCCAAAGATTGTTTTGACTATTCTAGGTCCTTTGCTTTTCCATATAAGATTTTAGAACCACATTGTCAGATTCCTAAAAAGAAACACCTGGTTAGCTTTACAAAATCCTGCGATATCCATGCCTACTCCATGCCAGGTAAATCAGAATCTTCTGGGGGTGGAATCTAGGTAGTTCTGGATAAATCTGGATAAATCCAGGTAGTTCTGCTGTTAAAACTCCCTGAGTTATTCCAGGTGTAGTAGAGGTTGAGAGCTAATCTGCTAATGGGGTTTTAGTGTGTGGTATGCCAAAATGAAATTCAGTAGTGGATTATTGGGGTGGAATATGTGTGTGAGAGTTGAAATGGGCCCCCAAATGGAAGAGACTGTCAGTGTTTAAGGAAAAGGGGGAGAGTTCTTGGAGGACTGTGGAAAGGGAGGGAGACACTACTGGATCTCCGCCCGCTTGGACTCCAATTGTCCAAGCGCTACTTTCCGCTCCATTCCTGATTTTTCAGAAGGATATATCCTCACCTTAAGCCTACTACAGAAGTAGCCTAAAAGCTAATAACTTGAAAGTGAAGGAATGCTCTTGGTTGGTAAAGCCTATAAATGCATTATTTTGGAGAACCACTCTCCCCTGGATTAAGGAAGCGTTTTTTTTTTTTTTTTTTTTTTTTTGTGAAATCTGCATAATAATGAACTGGGTCGGCCCATTCTAAAGTGATTATGTGGGTTTTGTGTTTTTGAAGGTTCTCTGTCTTTTTCAATTTTAATGTCCTTAGGCAAACATTGATTCATCCATTCTTCTCATGGGTTCCTAGTTCTGTCACAAGTGCTGCCTCCCTAAAAGGCTTTAAAAGGGACAAAAAGTTGCAATCCAATGATGTTGCTCTTTGGGAACCTATAAGGTATGTGGGCTGGTAGGTGCTGGCTTGTGGCCTTTTTTTTTTTTTTTTTTAACATTTTCTTTGAAGAGAGCGGTTGAACTAATCAGGTTGAACTAGTCAGCTGAGTCCCTCTTTCTGGATACAAGTTTCCTTAACAGCTGTAGAGAATTAATTTCAGTCAGCGCTAGCAGAGCGAGCGATTTGATTTCAACTTTCTGCTCAGTGTTATGGAAAATCCTCTCTGGAAAATAGCTGGTATCTACCTGCTATGGGATGTTACAAAATTCCGATGAACATTGGATTTTGACTGTTTTCCTGTTCGAAACAGCATGGAAAATCCTTTAGTGATCTAGATTTTACAGTGCATGACAGAAAGCTAGTATCGATGATATATTTATATTTCTCTCTGTGTGACATGTTGGTTATACTGCTTTCTTATCCCTGAGAAAATTTAAAAATACCGGGACACCTGGATGGCTCAGTTGGTTAAGCATCTGCCTTCGGCTCAGGTCATGATCCCAGGGTCCTGGGATCCTGTCGGGGAGTCTGCTTCTCCTTCTGCCTGCTCCCCCCACCAGGAGGGGTGCCCCTTCTCTGGCAGAAAAATAAATCTTTAAAAATTTCAGAAGTAAAAAAAAAAAAAAAAATTTCAGAAGTACATGTCCAAATGCACACTTCACATTTCTCTGTAAGGGGTGAGACATTTTAGCCAGGAAAGATCAACTTTTAACTCTTTTGTAAATATATGTATTCTCTGTAAGCGGGTGGATGGGGGAGGGTGGGGGAGAACTGCTTTCCTTTCTCTCTTACCTTTGTACTAAACAACACACACCTAGCTTTCTCTTAATAACATTTTTGTAAAGCGAGAAGAGCATTCACAGATGCCTCTTTAAGAAATCCCCCCAATCTTTATTTTTTTCTCATTTATATACCTTTATTCTAGGATTTATCAGTAATGCGCACATCGCTTTTATGGCGGTGTAATCATAACAAATAATTTTATATTTTGCTTAACATTAAAAAAGCCACTTCTGTGTTGCTATAGTATCTTCATAATTAGTAATTTAATGACTGCATAATAGTACATCAAATTGTGCCATAAATTACGTTCTTCTAATGTTGGAAGTTTTCAGTTTTGTGCTGTTATACTACAAAGAACTTACTTGTGCATAGGATTTCCTCTGCTCCCTTAATTTCTTTCATAGATTTTCTGTTGGAGAATAATAGCAGAGTGCCTTTTTGTATTAAGGTTTTTTTGCAGTGTATAGTTTACACTGTATATTATCATCAGTGATTTAAGGTGTACTTGTCTTGAAAATTACCATTATTTGTATTTTTAGGGATAACAGCTACAGAATTTCTTTTATAATTGTATCCTTAAAAAGGCTGTACCTTCCCTTGATTGTTGTGCACTAGTTTGAGCCTCATTTATGTTTTCATTTTACTGGTCTATGGATTGGAATTTTTCCTCCTAACTGATGGGAAGTTTTTATGTTACCCATAGAGTAACCCATGACAATATTTGTCACAAATGCCTTTTCCAGTTACTTTTTATTTTAGTTTTTCATTTAAAGGAGTTTATGAGGTTGAATTTAAAAATTTTTCTTTTTTGATTTCTGTTGCCTTAAGATGAACAGACTTGTCATCCTTTGAGAGGTACAACACTAGTTCTTTTTATCTCCCAATATTTCCTGTAGTTTAATTAAAAGATCTTTCTTGGGGCGCCTGGGTCGCTCAGTTGGTTAAGCGACTGCCTTCGGCTCAGGTCATGATCCCGGAGACCAGGGATCGAGTCCCACATCGGGTGCCCTGCTCGGCGGGAAGCCTGCTTCTCCCTCTCTCACTCCCCCTCCTTGTGTTCCTTCTCTGGCTGTGTTTCTCTCTGTCAAATAAATAAAATATTTTTTTTTTTAAAAAAAGATCTTTCTTGGATCTTTTTTAGTTTCTGTTGATTCCTGTGTCCCCTTCTTACCTGTAGTGCTTGGAGGGAAGGTGGGTTAAACCAGGAGCCTGCATTATTCATAGAAATGGGCAGAATTCCTTTCTTATCTTCCTGTAATGTCTGCAAGTCTGTGTTTACTCATCTTTAAAGGTGGGATGAGAATAACAAATGTACAGAGAATTTTTCTTAATGCACTTAAGCCTTCTCTTAAGCACCGTCAAGAACCTCAGTGAGAAGTGTTTCAAATACCGAGGTGCGGTAACCTTTGATTAATATGTGCATCTTCATTTCTTGGATTTTTCTCGGTAGTTAGAGACCACGTGGGATCTTTGCTGTTTTCTGAAGCTAACCATGACCCTGTGACCTGTGGACTTTGGGATGTGGGTGTAGAAAAAGTCTGTAAACTGAGAGTGAGCATCAGAGATAGGCAGTATGTGAATCAGGTCTGACTGAGTACTGGGTGAGGATCGGGGGGCTAGATAAGAAAAATAACTTCAGGAAATAGAAGTCTTGGAGGCAGTGTGGATAGTGGATAAAAAACATTAGCTTTGACAGAAAGACTTGTTTAACCCAGTTTGCCACTTGCTTCTGTGACCTTGGGGAAGTCTTTCCACCTCTCCAAACTCAGTTTCCTCGGTTATAAAAGGGGGATGTCAAGTCGATGAGTTGTTTAATAAGAAAAGGCATAGGAAATGCTTGACATGGTATCTGACCCGTGCCAAACAAATGCCAAGGAAATGATTGTCGGTATTATTACCTGTATTAACGTGTAATATTTGTGTAACATTTATGACCCACAGAGCCCTTTAACATGCCATTTCTCATCTACAAATCTGAGTGCTTTGTATGGAATGGTTTTTTAAATGTTCCACTGGCTTTTTATTCATAGTCTCAAGAGGTTGTTTCCTTCAGTTCCCTGTATGGCTTGTGTACACCCAGTTGGCACCTGCCATGCTCTTTTACGCCAGTGTCTTATTATCTAAATCAAATTCTAAAACCCTGTGTTGGTGCAAAGGTTGCATCTTACTCATGTGGGTTGCTCTCCTAGCAGAGCTGGGTCACCGAGTCCACACCCAGAGCTGTTGGAGCTCCACTTCTACCACTTATTATGTAAGTGAGCAGAGACAAGTCAATCTATGGCAGTCAAGGCCACTCTTTTCTCATCTGTAAAATGGGTAACAGATTTCTTGTAAGGGTCACTTTAATCAGTCCACTGGAAAGTAGCCTATGTGGCGTGTCACAGAAGTTTGTCTACACTTTGCTGTGCAGAGCATAGTAGTGGGTGCCTAGAAGGCGTATGTTCACTAGACTGGGAGGTTGATGGGGAGGCTGTGTGTTCCCACCTCTTACCTCGAGGATCAAGATACATTCATTTAAAAAGGGGAGATGGTTCTTTGGAGGCTAGTTGTCATGCCGCGTGCTATGGAAGGCTAATTAATACTGTGGAGCCCTTGCCTTTGAAATGTTTGCTTCTTGGAATCAAAAACGTGGCTCATAGTTGCACGTTGGTGCTCAAAGCAGGTTCAGTGCTTTAATCCTGCCTTGAGGGAGTAAGCTTAATATCTAATAATTACATATGGGTTTTGGATGTGTGATCTCTCTGGTCGCTCTGGAGGGCTGTGAATACTGGAGTCCTGGCTAGCAGAATCAACTTTGTTTCCCCTGGATTTCTTTTTTCTGGTAGATCACAGGTGTGTTTCTGTGTGTCCTTGGTTTACGTGTTTTTTGTTTTTCTTTGTTTTTCCTTTCCAATATGATTGTCAGATATGACAATGCTAAAATGTTGGTGGTGGTCCGTTTTAATAGATAAGGCCCAAATTCTAGGTATCCATTTCTCTCTTGAATAAAGTCATGCTATGGAGGAGGTGGGGGAAAAAAAGCTAAAGTATTTAAAAAAAAAATCCCTTTGTTCATTTTGGAAAATGGTACCTTTGTTAATCCTCTGAGACAATTTATTATATTCTGACAGTATCCGAATAGTCAAAGAAAGCGTGATGTCTCAGTTTAAATTTATTTTTCCTGGCTCAGTTTTTATTCTCTAAGACTTGCACCTTTAGGAAGAGGATGTTTCTCATGGGGAAGGGAAGAGCCTAGTGGACAGAGAAGGGTGAAGGGTGTTACCTCCTTGAGTGTAGAGTGCTATGTGATTATGTGATTTATACTTAAGGGTGTTTCTGAGAAGAACAGCCAGGTTAGCAGCTTGGTTTTAACTAATTATGGAGTGCATGATGTGTTTTCATCTGGTCCATTCTGTCAAGTCCTGTGTATTCCTCTGGGATATGGGAGAATTGGCTTTGACTTAGGTGAGGTATGCAGGTGACATGTGTCATTTCTCTCCTAAGAGGGTGGAGATGACTGGCCTCTTTCAGAGTTAATCACTACTGGGGGCTGGGGCACGGGCGTTCCCCTCAGTTTAGTTGGTGGGTGGCAAATTTGATGAAAAAGCAGAGAGGGAACTAGTTTTTTTAAAGCTATGATATTAAGCCTTTGTGGCCTTTTAAGTACAGAAGAAACTTGCATGAAGAACCCGGTATCCAAGAGTCTTTGATTTTATGAAGTCTGGAAACATGATGACCAGTTGTCAGCATTTTCTTCATATTCGTAAGTGTCCCCTCAGTCTTCTTGGCAGAGAGAGTTTGAACATGACCCTGAAGAAACCTTCCTCGGAGGAGGTAGTCGTCAAGGCTATCACCTCCACACCATTTAAAAAAAAAATTGGTAGCAAAAGAGAGCACCCCCCCCGTTGGGGGTATTTTTTAAACAATGATATGTTAACTTATTGAAAGTTTCTTGTTTGTTTTGTTTACAGTGTCCGTGACTCTGCTACATTGTGTAGTTGTACCCGGTAAAGAGTGTGCCTCACTGTAGCTGGCATCCCCACTTGTGGGTGTGTTGTCCTTTTCTTGTCCAAATCAGCAAGGTGTTCCTGGACTTGGGCAACAGGGAGTCTCTCAACACCCAATATTGTTAAAACATACTTCTTGCTGTTTATCTACTTTGGGGTTCCTTAGTAGCAAATCCCAAGCTACTTACCTTTCCCAGTAGTATTAATGTTTTAAGAGGGGCTATACATTATATTAAAGTCAGGGTAGTTCTCTACAGGAAGGCTGATTTTTAAATGAGACATATTCAGCCTCTTTTTAGCTGGTGTTTCATTACCACCAAGGATTTATAATGCAATAGCTCTGAGGCAGAGCTGGTAAGAATGCCAGCTTCGCTAATATTTAGAGTCATAAAATTCTGGATATTGGACAAGCTCTTAATTACTCTGAATCTGTCTTTGTCTTAATAAAAGTTGGATTGTACCCACTAAAACAAGATGGCTGTGTTTGCATTAATCTCCAAATGTAGGTTAATACCTTTTTAAAAGCTGTCTCTTAGACAAGAGACTTGAAAATTAATTTCCCATTTTCAGCTTAAGATGAAGAGCTCTTGCACGTGTGAGTTTGAAGGGCTGCCATTTTTTCTGATGTTGTAGATTCAGGTGCCAATAATAACTCTCTGTTCCTCTTCAGATTTTTTCTTTTTTTTAATAGGTAAAGTCTTCTGGTGCTTTGGGCACTTGTATTTCTTTCTTTTTTTCTTCAAAGTGAATAGATGGTTTTGTCAGTGGAGTTTGAATCACTGGGGATGGAGGGGCATGATGAAGGACTAGATAATGGGAATCCTATAATAAGCCATTGCTGGAGAAATTTGGATTTTATACAAATCACTGCTACCAAGCTAGTTATTTTGACATTCTTTTATGTTCTGTAATGTCTAAGCACTTACTTTTGGGGGTTTCCCCATAATGGTAGGCTCTTAATTTCTTCACGTACAAATAGAAACTTACCCCTTTTTTGGGGGGGGGGTCTTTAGAGTGTACAGTGCCATGTAACCACTTAGCACCACTAATTCCAGGATTCACTTCTGTGCTACAGATGGTCAGTGAGATTATAAGGGCATTTTTAATATAAATTGAGGTGGTCTTAGTTGAAAATCTCTGTTTGACACACTAATTTCTCTTCCCTAGTTTCAATGCAAGAGTATCTAATGTGCTATATTAACCAGATTCTACTTGATTATCAGAGGGGCTTGGGGCATTTGGAACAATTTTTTTTTTAAAATATTTTATTTATTTGATAGAGAGAAACACAGCCAGAGAGGGAACACAAGCAGGGGGAGTGAGAGAGGGAGAAGCAGGCTTCCCGCCGAGCAGAGAGCCCGATGTGGGGCTCGATCCCGGGTCTCTGGGACGATGACCTGAGCCGAAGGCAGTCGCCCAACCAACTGAGCCACCCAGGCGCCCCCATTTGGAACAATTTAAGGAGAAGTGGAAAACAGTTTATTCACAGGAAAGGGTACAACTCATACAAATTTTCCTCTTGTTTTGTTAAAGCTACAAGTATTAAAAGTATCATTTTCTTATATTTCAGTCTATTGATTTTGTAGACATGATAAAATATGTTATAGATAAGAACAACACGTGGCATTTTTTAACAATACAGATTTTTAGGCATCTCCCCTTGGAAATTCTGATTCAGCAGGTCTGGAATATAGGTCCTAGAAATCTGATTGTAATGATCAGGCACAGTAGATATTGAGAAAATTCCCATTTTGTCCTCTAGAAACTCCAGTTTTCCATGGACAATTGTAGGATATACTTTTCTTCCTCCTTTCTCAAGTCTTTGACACAGTAGGATTTTGTGAGGGGATGTGTTCCAATAAAACCTTTGCAAAAACTTTATGGAGGACATCATCACCAAAACACTTTAGTACATTTTTAAAAGATTTTTTGTTTGTTTGTTTATGAGAGAGAGAGAGAATAAACCAGAAGGGGCAGGAGAGGAAGTACATAGTTTTTGGATTCATAATGGCAAATGGCAAACGAATGAAGAGGCAACTGGGTGGGCAGGTGACCCAAATCTGTCATTGTGAAGAATAGAATTGGGGTGTCAGACCTGAGCATGAAGGGAGATAGGTGAGTCATATGCTCTTCCTCAAAGGCTTGCAGAGTTCTACTTGGAGGAGGGGGTCATGCTTCTGGTGGTCCACAGAGCAGACCTGGGACTAGCAACTGGATGTTGTGGGGGCAGAGCACAAAGAAATAGGTGCAGTGGAGGAGAGCAGGGGACTGGCAGCCCTTATGAGATACTGCTTTTACTTTCCCGTTATTTGTAGCCTGTGGAACTATTGTTTTCCTCCAAAGAAACCACGTTTAGACTACCAGTAAATAAGAGAAGAATGAATGGAAGCCAACTGAGGGGCATGTGTGAATTGTGCCTGTCTCCTGTGCAAAGCTTGTAGGACCCTTCCTTAGAAGCCTGGGACTCCCCAAAGTGGCTGCAGACAGCCCTGCATCGGGGAGAGTGAAGGTGGTTGTGCAGCCCCTCACATCGAGTCTGTGCGCTCCAGGCCTGCACCTTAGGAAGTTTGCTGTTGTAGACCGCTTGCCTTGGGGTCTGGCTCCCAGGGCAGGGCTTACTGAAAGGGTGGTCAAATGAGGAATCAGGAGGAAGTTTTTGTATCTCACATTCAGTGCTGATTGAGAAGATTGCTAAGGTCCTTTCTGACTTAGAAAGTCTGTGATATCTGCTTCAAAGATTAAGTCTTATCTCAACGTGGATGACCCATGTCAGAAATAGGTGAAATTCTCTAGGCTCACCTGTCGGGGAACCTGCTGGCTGATGATTTGACTTGGGTATTCCTGTGATTTTTCAGCTGGTATGTTCCTGTTCTCAGATAGAAATGAGAATTTGTTGTAGGTTGATGGCCTAGATTAATTGGGATATTTTGTGAAGCCTCTGAAGTGTTATCACTTCATCTTTATCCTTGCCTGCTATTATGCATGAGAAGCATTTGCATTATTTTAGAGAAGATGTAAATTTGCTTGTGTTATCCAGTGTCAGCTTAAAGCTGATTAGGAGTTTGCATCACCTTTGCAGCTCATGAATCATCCACTTCCCTTCTCATGGAGCAAGCCATAAGTCAGCAAGGAAGCACCTGCTGTAGGCTCAGCCACTGCTTGTCCTGTGATTTAGAGAACACTCCAGGCTCTCACTCCAGGCCCTTTTGTGGTTGGGTCTATGGTAAGCCTTCACCTGCATGGGAAACATGGGAAAATGAGGAGAGACTCTTGGTGGACTTTTCCCAGAGAGGTCCTCAGTCAGTCCCTGGACCTGGTCCAGCCACAGGTATGGTTCATTTGGCCTATTTGGCATGTAAAACATCTTGGAGGCAGTTTCCAACATTAAAAAAAAAGAAAGGAAATTTCACACAAAAGTCCAGATTTGGGGTTATTTTTGGCAAATCAGAAGGTCTAGCAGCACCAGACCATGCTCCATGCTGAGCTCCAACTGAGAGCCCGTGTGTGCTAGAGAAGGTCCAGGCTTTCTGCTTTGTTGTAGAATCTGCCCCTCCCTAGTTTTTCTATGGAGTGAGCCAAGTCTCCTTAAGGTCCCCATTGCAGGGCGTCAAATTGAGATTTCAATTCGACACCCTGCAGTGCAAGAGACTTTTTTTTTTTTAAAGCAGTTGTAACCATTTAACTTGATTGAATAACAAGAGGCTAACATTTATGGAGCCATAATTAAGGTACAGTATGCTGTGCTAATAAGTGCTTATATATGCTTGTTTAGGTCGTCCTCAAAATTATCCCTAATTTTATAGATGAGGAAATTAAGGTAAAGAGAGGTTTAAAAAAAAAAAAAAAACAACAAACTTGCTCAAGGTCGCCTATCAACTGTCACTGGGCTGCTTTTTCCTCACACCTGCACTCCTCCAGGAGCCATGGGTGTCATTTAAGAAGATGGGTGGCAGGGACAACCTCCCTGAATCCCCTAGTCTAGCTCTGGCAGCCGCAGAGGCCTGCTCAAGGCACAGGCACCAGAGGGTGTTGGAAAGGCAGCCCCTTGTCAGGTGCCTATTGATTTTCTTCACCCTCTTGTTTTCATCATTTATCCTGTTGTTGTAGGATGTGTATTTGTCACGTATAAAAGCCTTGTTACAGTGAACCCAAACAAGTCATTGACATTTAAAATTAAATTGCACCAGGTACTGTCGATAGCTAAACTGCTCATTGACAGTGCATGTCTAGTTACATTGAGAGAGCATCCTAACTGGGTATATTCTGCCAAATCAGATTGGAGACATTGGCTCTCTACCAGCAAATCCGTTTGGACTTGCAGAAAGTTTGGAAATCCACATATCTCTCACCAATCTCAAAATACTAGATTTATGGAAACTCTAATGATTTTTTTGCTGAGTATCCTTGTAGCAAAGGGGAATTCTGACCTCTCCATTATCTACTAAGTCAGGAGGGGGAAGCTATGGCTTTGAAAGGGAGAGAGACCCACAGATTTGGAATGGGGTAAATTTCATTGCAGGGGCGGGGTAGCTTTTAGGCTCTATCTCTGTATCTAAGCGACACTGTTTTAGATCCAGCTTTTTTTTCTTTCTGCTCTTCCTCCTCTCCTCCTCTTCACTTCTCCTTCCTTCTCCTGCACTTTCCTTTGTATATGGGGAGGGAGAAAGGGAGGGAGGTCGTGGGAGTGGAAGAAAGAGCTCACACACATCTGTTAGGCAATATTTTATAGTGCTCTGTGTGAATTAATTCATTTGATTTCCATAATAACCTCAGGGGGCAGGTATGCTACAGGTAAAGAAACTGAGGCACAGAGAGCATAAAACATTTGTTCAGACTGATGTGGTTAGTCTGCTTTTCTGAGAGCCCAAAAGTAGGCTGCCCTGAGGCTCTGAGGTTCCATCCCAAGGCTGATGTTGCTTGTTCTCTTAGGGTAAACATTTAAGCCTGCGTGTCTCTGGACACCAGGAGTCCCTCTGGAGGCCTTGCAAATAGCAGTTTGGTTGGCAGGGCAATTAAGTATTCTGGGTACTATACTGAGCCTCAGGAGGGAGGGAAGGAATAGAATCTAGTCCTTGCCTGTGTGACACATGCTTATTGGTTTGTGGCAGGCATGATGGACGCCAGAATCAAAATGAGTTAAAGCAGCTTCCCTGGAGAAGCTCTACTCTAAAGGTTCTTTTCCTCTTTGTTGCCCTAGGTCCCTTGTGAATAGGATTTAGCTGTGATTCAGCTGCTGCTGTTCTTTTAGTAATCAGTGTGGAGGAGGGAGATGAGGGCTGCTATTAACGGCTTCTTATTTTGCATTCTCCTCATCAGATATCCTGAGTTGTTAATGTGCATGCAAGATGCTCTCTGGTGTCCCTGGGTGGTTTTGTTAGGTGTACTGGACTGTTAAGCTTTCTAAGATGGAACGTGTTATTAAGTTCTGCCCTGGGGGTGTTGGATGGGTAAAAGTTGTTAAAAAGCAGCAAGTGAAAGGAAAATGGTATAAAACCAAGTTTCTAATCTTGGATTGGAGCGATGGGGTATAATGTGAGTGGGTGGGACAACAACCTATCAACTTCACCTCTCTTCCTGCCCTGAAAACCTTGTCTTGCTAATACCTGTCAGGTATTAAAAGTAGCATAACAGAGCTATTTACTAGGCAACTAAATGCAAATTCTCTCTCCCATTAGTTTTAGTTAGGATGAAATCATACATTTAAATAACCACTTCTGTTACTAATAACTGAACTTCTGATTCACTCTGAACCCAGGAAAATGCTTCTTGTGTGGACTGCCCACCTCTGAGTCATTCCACACCTGCACGTTGACACAGTGGAGTTGCCCATGGGTGGGGCTCCAGAACAGGACTGGTGTGGAGAACACTGGCTCTACAGCTTTCTCTCTCTGATAGTCCAACCAGAAGGAGTTCGCAAGATCCAACAAAACAAAACACCCAAACAATAATCCAGACCCCTTAAGCCAGTTTCTACCTGGTTTTTATCTTACTGTTTCTTTAAGTGCTTAAAGGGCTGTATTTTTTTAATCCTCCCTCCATCACTTCCATTTAAACAAATGTTATTAACCACAATGTGATGTCAACACAGTTAGAGATAAAGCATTTGTGTTGAAAGAATTGGATCTTTGAGGCTTTGGCTTTCAGATTTGTGCTGATTCTTCAGTAATTTACCTGATGTAGTATATGTGGTCTGTTTGGAGAGCATGTGGATGCCGTGGTGGTGTGTGGCTGGTGTGTGTGTGTGTGTGTGTGTGTGTGTGTGTGTGTGTGTGTACAGGGGAAGGCTGAACCTGCTGTTTGGAGGATCAGAAACAAATAAGCAGCTTGGCTTCAATCCCTCAGTGGCATAACCAGCTAGCTAATGAACGAGAGGGCTGCTGAACTCCCAGTTGTCTTCATGGCTAAGAAAACTTTATAAAGTCTGAGACTACCTTTAATGGGCCAGTGAGGTGGGAGCAAATTCAACACAAGACACGTAGTTTACAGCAGCCTGAAATGTGCCAGAGACACGACTAGCTGCCTATTTTTTTGGCCCTGGGGAGGTGTGGCTGGCCCTACTAGCATCCTCCAGGAATGGGAATTGTGCCAGATACCAGCTAGACAAGACCAGCTGCTGCTTCGATGTTCTGTCGACATGATTGGCTGTAGCTTTTGATCAGGACACTGTTTCTAATGAAGTCTGACCAGCATCATTTAGACAGGAATGAATGACAGCTGATGTGCAGGATTTTTCTTGATTGGCAGCATTTGGAACTAGTCACCAGAGGAGGTGGGGGAGAGAAGCCAGCCCTGATTGACAAGTGCTTATCTTTATTTAATCTACTTCTGAGGCACTGCAGTTGAAATTTTAGGCAACTGAAAGAAAGGAAGGCACAATTGTAAAACATAATTAAAGATTCTTGACAAAAACATAGTTAAATCAAAAATTCGTTCAATAGGGGAGTAATGGCAATAGTCCGGGTGTGAGGTCACTGGTGTGAGGAGAGGGCTTCGCATGGAGATCATCGATGTTTAGCCAGAATTAAAAATAATGACCGGCTTGGATAGTTACAGCTGTAGACAATTCTAAGTCTAGTTACCATTTCTTTGACTTGCCAACCTGCTTGGAAAGATTTCCTGCACAGAGGCCCAAAAGAGTCCAGTGTATGCAAGTGTGGCTTCTGGTGGTGATTCCTCATCTGTGTGATCCATTGAGGACTTGAATCTTGTCTCCAGGTGCACTGAGAAGAGATGACTCAGGCTTGTTTCAGAAGTGCCCCCCTTTGGTTCCCTGAGAACTAAGTGTCTGCAGTGCCCCAGTGGTGGTTTACAAATGGCCTTGGGATTCTTGGCTGATCCTGGAACCACAGTTTTCCCCTTGTTCTTCTCATTCCGCTCCTCCCACCCCAGTTGGTTTTGAGGATGTACATTGTATTCTTTGGGTGGTTACCCTTGAAATGAAACTGGGTATACTTTAAGTCTAAAGCTAATCCATTTTCACCCCCTGAGAAAATGCAGGTGACCAGGCTTTAAGTCTGAGCACCTTCCTCCCTGCAACCAAGTCCACTGTTTCAGTTTTGCCTTTATGTAAACATACATAGGGGACATTATTATCCTTTCTACAGATGGTGTTTTAGATTTACCTTTATGTTTAACAGTTTCTTTTTTCATAATTCAGTTTCCTTTAATGAGTGTCTATTAGTAGTAGTAATGTTTTTTTATTTATCTGTCTTTATTTTGCCTTTCTTTCGAAAGATAGTTTGGCCCCATACATGATTCTAGGTAGAAAGTTGTTTTTTTGTTTCTACCTTTTTAAACTGCTGTGAAGATGACTTGTATTCATATCTAAAGCACTGCACTGCTAAGCTAGGCATGTTTGCTCATTAAATGACATTGACCATTACATGCTCAGAAAAATACTGGAACAGTTGGAGACAGTTTAGGTTTAGTTTGATGTCCATACTTTCATTGCTTTTTCCGTTATTTCCTTGAAACATTGATTTCACTGAGATTGGGATAGGAGTAAATGTAAACAACATTAGTAAGTTTGAAGATAATCCAAACTTTGATTCAGCTGTGGGTTCTATATGCCCTTTGCAGGTTACCTTACCTTACCTGAGACTTGGTTTCTTCACGAATAAAATGGTTAATGTAATACTGTTTCTCAGGTTTGATGATTGGATGAGAACACATTTAAAACTTCGTAAAGCCTCACGTGGTGGGTAGTTCATTCTGCCAGTTATGTGTTGCCTGTGAACCACTTTTATGACCGACGTACAGATGTTATCAACTTTACTTTTTCTGCTCTGGTGTCTGTTTTTGTTTGTTCTCCAAATCCGTGAGAATAAGGAGTGTCTCCTGTGTAACGTGTCCTCTGTGGGCAGGAAAGGTGGCTCTGGCTTGGAGATAGATAGCACTTTTTACATTTACTTGTCTTTAGGTAGGAAAAACGCTTTCCAGGCTTAGTACTTTGCTACTTGGAGGACTCCCTTTCACTGATCTGGTTTTTCTTCTGGCTTTGGGCAAGGTCCTTAACCCTCAGAACGTCCTCTGTAACATGGAAATAATCATACCTTCCTCAAAGGATTGTTGTGAGGATTCGATGAGTTGATGCATGTAAAGACCTTAAGTGCCTGCCACAAAGGAAGTGCCAATACTTTCTTTCTCATCATTGTTAGTAGTCAGGACTGTACCCTGTGCTGTATCTTTGGCTGCTGGAATGAAAAATGTGTTCTTGCTAATGGCTTTGTTTTTTACCTCTTTAATGCCTTGTGCCTGTGTATTAAGCCTGCACATATCACTTACCTCATTTGTTCCTTAATAACACTTATGGGTTAGGGAGGACATACGTTTTTTCAGCCTTATTTTTACATGAAATGAAAGGTGTCCATCTTAAGTATACAGCAGTTCTGTGAGCTTACGACTGTAATCACCACTGTCATCAAGATTAGGACATTTGTCACCCCCCAAATTCCCTGGTCTCTTTCCTAGTCAATCCCCCATTCTTACACCTGGCCCCGGGCAAACACTGATCTGCTTCCTGTCACCATAGATTAGTTCTCCTTTTTAGAATTTTACTTAAATAGAATTATATATTTTGTACTCGTTTACATCTGGCTTCTTTCACTCAGCATAATTATCTTGAGGTTGATTTACGTTGTTGGTGGGTATCAGGAGTCTGATCCCTCTTACTGCTGTGTGCTGTCCTGTCATATGGATGTCCTTCAGTGCATGTAATCATTCTCCTATTGAGGGAATTTTGGGTTATTCTCAGTTTGGACTGTTATGAATAAAGCTGCTGTGAACATTTACGTACAATTCTTTGTGTGGCTGTGTTTTCATCTCCCTTGAGTAAAATACCTGGGAGTAGAGTTTATTGATGATGGGGGCTCGGAGAGAGAGGGAGTAGACCAAGGTCATAAGGCCAGCAAGGCACCATACCTGGATTAGCATTTGATTGTTTATCTCCTGACTTCTCTTCAGAAACCATTAGGCCAGTGATTTTCACGCTTGCTGAGCATGAGGATTCTTTGAAATAACATACTGCTCCTCCTCACCCCCAAAGACTAAAGCAATGTCAACAGGCTCCTCAGAAGCTTCAGGGGCTCTTCTTGGCTGTACCTGTTGAAGACCCATGCTCTTCTCATGGAACATCTTTTGCAAAGTGCTGTGCTGCCTCTGGCGACTTCCTGAGAGCAGAGTTGTGGGCCCCCTGAGGCCTACTTCTTAAACATCTCGGCTTCTTAGTCCCATACCTCGGTTGTTTTGGAAGACATCATTAGCAATTCACCTTTACATTTCAGAGTTCCTGAGAAGAAGCAACTCTTACTCCTTATAACAAAACAGACCACTAGGGCTGTCCAGCTTGTGAGATTAATGACATTACCATGATGCTATTGCTTTCAGTCCTTATGGGTTATGTTATGTATGTCTTTGATCCTAAGGGCTCTTCAGGGAATGTAGGGCCAGATAGGGACATTCAGACTCTTAGGCTATTTCCCGTTGTTGCCTGTTTCTATTTACAGATGGAGTGGATGCTCCATTGCCCTCTTCTGGAGCAGTGAATCTTATGTTATCACAGCCCAGGTTATGAAATTTGAAATGCACTTTGCCTCCCTTGCACTGTTACAACTGCGTCAGAGCATTTGAATCAACTTGCCTTCAATGAAGTGTACAATTTTTCTTCTCATTACATCTGCAAGCTCTCAAGTTTACAGACACGATCTCCTTGGCTAGACCAATATTATTTGGTCATTCTTGCATGCAAATTTAAAATTTAATATCTTGCTGCCAGTCTGTTGAGTTTTATGCAAATTCCAATATAGATTACATTTTGGAGCTGTAAATGAGAAACTACATTCAGGGGGAAGTAATATTTGTGTGGGCTTAGAAAAAGTAATCTTGCAGTTTGCATGGTACATGACAAGTCTTCCAGAGACATGGGATTTTAAACATTCTGTGTAGATTTGGAAGTTGTGTTGCCCTATTGTCTTACTGGTAATAAAAAGACAAAAAGAATGCCAGTTAATGCATCAACATTTTTAAAATGACATTTGGCTATTTGGGATAGCCATTTATTCATTCACTGAGCGTGTGGTTGTGGAGACTTCCTAGCACCTATCTTGCCTTTTATGACGGCAACAAACAACTGTCTTTGCCTTCATGGAAGTAACCTTCTACTGGGGAGAAAGAAGCTGCAAGTAGATAAACGAGTGAATATTTGGTACCTCTGATGGTAATACATCCTATAGAGAAAAAGAATGCAGGCTTTAGGAACAAGTGCGTGCTGGGATGGAAGAGTGGGGTTGGGGAAGGCCCCTCTAAAGGGATGTTGAAGTGTTTTAAGTGGCTGCCACTTGCCGTGTTTGAGGAGCAGCAAGGATGTGAGTGTGGCCGAGGTAGAATGGGAAGTAGAAGTGGGGAAGACAGATAGAAGAATCCAGGGAGAGGTTGGAAGTAGGGTAAGAATGGGTCCTATCTGGCTTTGTAGGTACTGTGAGGACTCTAGCTTTTTCTGAAAGGGAAGGGGAGCTGTACTGGGCGAATATTAAGTAGACTCTGACTTCTATGTTGGGAATGAAGTTTATGGGGGTAAACCACATTTTCAGATGATAAGGGTGGGACACCACTTTCAACCATTGTAAGTTCGTGCTTTAGTAGCTGACAGAAGAGGGCTGGTGGTTGAAAAGAAGCTGGAGTTGGATGGCGGAACCTGGCATTGTTAGCAGTTTTGTGTTTGAGCATCTTCTAGATTCTTTGTTTGTGCCAGAAACCTGAATGTATGTATTACTGGGACCCCACAATCTGTGTTTTAACGAGTCTTCCAGGTGACTGAGATGTACTTGTTGAAACAGAGAATGCTTGGCCCCACCCCCAGAGCTTCTGATTTAGGAGGTTAGTGGCAGGGCCAAGGAATTTGCATTCTTTGTCTTCCTGTTCCTAGGTGATGCCAGTGCTGCTAGTTCTAGCTCAAGGACCACACACTTTGAGATCCATTGCTCTAGTGAATGGGAGCTGATCCTGTTATCTGCAAAGTTAACTTTCTGTACTGATGAGTAATGGGCAGAAGCCTTGGCGCTGAGCCACATTTGCCTGGGTTTGCCGTTGAGTTGTGCCCTTGGACGGAGCATTTAGAGTAGTGCTTTGCGCATAGTAAGTTCTCAGTATCAGCTGGCTATTCTAGTATGGTGTATAAGTATAAAATGATGTGATGTAAATAAAACATAAATAATTGGCTGAATGTAAGCTCTGGAGTGTGGGCATTATAGACATGATCTTCGTTTGTTTCCAGGATGACCGCAAGGTATTATCAGTTCTGTTTTATACATGGGGAAGTTGCTTACCCAAAATAGTACAACTTGTACATGTAAAATGGATTTAAAATCGAGATGTCTCTGGTTTCTCAGCCTGAGATCTACCACTGTGTGTGCAGCCTTGCCATAGTAGATTGGCTCTTACAGATTGAAGTTAAAAGCTGTGTGTGTGTGTGTGTGTGTGTGAGAGAGAGAGAGAGAGAGAGAGAGAGAGAGAGAGAGAGAGAGAGAGAAACAGAGGGAGAAAGGGAGAGCTAGTATTTGGCTAAGTCTCTGTTAGGCCACTTTTTCCATCTGTAAAATGGGGACAAAGCATGCAGACTTTACGGGGTTTCTGTACTAAGTAGAGTATTAGACTATTTAGCATTGTTAGTTGTTTTCTTTCTTAATTAAAAAAGATTTCAAAGCTAAACCCAGTGTAGATAAAATGTATTTATGGTATTTTTATCGTTCCTTGTAAGAATTGGTCTGCCTGCCTGCCTTCCTTCCTTCCTTCCTTCCTGAACTGTCTTTTCTTAATATGAAATTTGAGTTGCTGAATGGTGGACAGGGATCTTGTCAACAGAATCTGAGTTTGGGAGGAAGAGATCTTGTTTCCTTTAAAAACAGCCTTGTCTGCTTGGGGTTTTAGATTCCTTCTCTCAAGAAAGGTCACACACTGTTGGGATAAAGCTTTCCTAGATAAGGCATCTGTGCAGAGGAAAAAGTAGTGGGAAGGTAGAATTGAGGGGAGACCATCTCTGTAATTTTTAAAAAGGCTGGGGTAGCCTGGAGGTTTGCAGAAGTTAAAAGTCACATGAAAGATAGAATAGTCATCATTATTATTGTCATAATATCTCAGTTATCTGTAGATCGGTTGTGTGACAGACAATATCATCTTTTGAAAACCTGGTTATGAAATTTGAAAAAGCCATTGACAAATAGCTTTAACAAAGCTCTTGAGCTTTTACTTCTGTACTAGCAGGGACTGGTGAGACTCCCCTTAGTCCCTTCCTTACCCAGCCAGCTCTACAGGGATTGAAGGAGACATTGCATATCCTGATGATACATACACGATTACAAGGAGCACTATGTGGCTGCAGGGGGAAGAGACATACTAGCTATTAAAATACAAGAATGGAATTTGGGCCAAACAGGCAGTTCCAGCAGTCCTGGGAGCCCCAAGGGCAATGCTGTATGTAGAGGGAGTCGGGTTCATAGAGAAAATTGTCATCAAAAACAGCAGGCTTGTTCTTGACGTCTTGAGGAATAGAGGGAAATGGTGAACACATCAGAAAGTTCTTGTCTCTATTTTCAGTAAAACATTTCCTTACAAAGAAGTTTAAGTTGCTGGGGGGAAAAAAGCCACCAATATGGCATAAGTACCTTGTTCCCCAGTGATGTTGATCATGTGACTAGGGAGGCCATGGATTGTGGTGGAAAGAGTGTGTGGGCCTTGGTGACAGATGGCTGACTAGAAGCAGGGCCCCCTCAGGTGAGCCCCTGCCTCCACATCTGCACCCTAGGAATGCCATCTGAAGAGTTGATTGCTGGGACTGAATAAATTGACAGATGCGGTGTTCCTGGTGCTGGGCTGAAGACATAGTGATGGTGCTGGTGGAGTTCAGGCATCTGACGGTCAATGAGGTCAATGTTTTATTCCAGTGAAGCCACTGCTCCCCTTCCTTTAAGCAGTTTTATGAGATCTAAGTCACAGACAATACAGTCAGCCCAAAGTATGCAAAATTCAATGGCTTTTAGTGTATTTACTAAAGTATGTGCAATCATCACCACAGTGTTAGAACATTTTCATCCCCACACCCTTCCCCTAGGTCTTGAAGACCCCACCGTTTCCTCCTTCCTTTTGGATGTAGACTATGCCAGTTTTGTTTGCTGTTGCCGGATCATGTGGTGGAAATTCTTTAAATTTCTCTGTAAATACCCAGTTTAGTTTTTCCCCCTCCAAAGTATTTGTTTCTTCCAGTGTTGAAGCAGCTGTTGCGACCAACGCAAGGGCTCACCATTTTGCACTTTGTGGCCGTTCATATGGCAGCTTTATTCAGAAGCACTCCTGCACTGCTTACATTATTTGTTTTATACAAAAACAGTTCTCCCTGGCTTGCGGCTTCTCGGCTGCCATGTTGACAAATGTTGCTTCTGGTGAAATACACAAAAATAAATAACAGCAAGGGAGAGGGGAGCATAGAGCTAAGTGAATTCATTTTGCTTCTTGAGTGCCATTCTCATTTGTTTTAAAAACCACCCTGGCATTACAGGCAGGAAAGGAGGAGGCAGGAGAGCTGCAGAAGAATGGGCCACATCTGATTCTTTGAATTGGGCTGAAGGGGCTGGTGGAACAGACAAGTTGAAAAGGACCTGGAATGCAGGTTCTGGGAATGAGGAGGAGTTTACAAGGAATATGAATACCTTGCAGATATTCAAGTTGTGACAATAACCCCCATTTGTGTAGCCTTTGTAGTACATTTGGTGCATTCACTTATTTTCTCGTTCTGTTTATGATGAGGCTCAAATTTAAGATTTACTGACATAGAAGTAAATGCGTCCTGGTGGTTTGTGTGTGACTGTATGGAGAAGTGGGCGGGGAGCTGCAAAAATCCGAGGTGGAGGCTCTTGGAGTTCTTGGTGTTGAGACTGGAGGTAGCTCTGAGCCAAGTGAGAAGGCAGGGCAGGTGCTAGCAAGTGTCGATTGCCAGTCATGAGCCAGGTGCTTTCCATCAGCATCATTTCACTGAGCAGTCCGCAAAGGCTGGTGGTCTTATCTCTGTTTTACAGATTAGGGAGGACAGAGTGTTGAGGAATTGTGCTACTTATTTGTCAAAGGTCACACAGAAATTAGAGAGTGGGCTAAAATAGAAACCTGATGCTTTCAGTCTTCAGAACCTTTTCCTGTTCCACTGTAATAATAAGCAGCAGAAGCTATGGGAGGAGCATTGGAAAATAAGCAGGAATACTAGCAGGCAGTCTAGGGCAGGACTTCTGTTTAGAAAAACGAGGTGCACATCGTTTTTGAAGGTTTACTAACTAAAAATCACCAGAAAAACAGAGTAATTCTCAAGCACACATGAAGCTTTTTTTGGAGGCAGGTGGGTGAAAAGTTGGAGTGTGAGTCTGAACCTCAGGCCTTAACTCTTTAGTGGTTGAACCTGCAGGATTGTTTCCAGCATACATAGTTTTTTAGCGACACAGAAGTAGACATAACACAGGTGCTTACTCAGTTTACCGCAGCTGTCTTGCCAGGTATCATCTTGCAGAAGTACAGTATGGTGTTAGGATACCAAGAGTCTGAAACCCAGACTTCCTAGGTTTGAACCCTGTCTCCACCACTTAGTGGCTGGATGTGACCTTGGACCTTATTTGTTATCCTTTCTGTGTCACAGTTACCTTATTTCAAAAATGGTGAACCGAAAGAACTTATCTAATGTAGTTGCAAGGATTAAATGTATTATTTAAAACACAAAGTTTTTGTCACAGTGCCCAGCAGGGAATACTCACTGGAAGTTAAATATTATTGTGTCTATGATCAGCGCAGGTGCTGATCTGTCTCATTACCTCTCCGCCCCTTTCTTCATTGTGTGCCCCAGTTCCTCCTCCCCAGATGCTCAGAGGGGGCCCCAGTGCTGGTGAAGGAGCCCTTTCTCTAAGTTTAGCTCAGGTGGCGCTGGCTCTCTGAAGTGTGTTCTCTAGCAAGAGTGGGAGGCTTGAGTGCGGAGAGAGGGAGCGGGCTGGGGTGGGCCGTGGCTCTCCACAGAGGTGTTCAGTCTCCCAGTGGGAGGAAGCACGACTTGTCAGAACACTGCTTTGGCTTGCCCATGTTTCCTGTTGTACAGATGGGGCCTGGAGTCTCTCTGAGCCCCGTGTCATGGATCCAAGCCAGGGTTGTCGCTTGCTGAGCCAGGAATAACGCAGGAATTAGTCTTTTTCTTCTTTATACTAAGCACTAATCAATCTACAGCTAACTCTGTATCTAATTTCTGAACCAGATGCCGTGAATAACTGCCGCTGAATTTGTTTGCCAATAAAAGGATAAGTTTAAGGCTTTTAATCAATGCTGCTGCTTACACTCAGTATTTAAGGTCAGAATCTTGTGTGAGACTTATTTTGATCTGGATAATTGTTGGGTTAAAAAATGGTTTTTTGAAATTGTGACACTTGTGGGTAACTATGGTGAATTAATCTTTGAGAGGATGGAAAATTGTCAATTTTGTAAGAGTTCTTTTGCTCTCTAGTCCTTTAGGTCACTTATTGAAAAATATGACTTTTAGGAGGAAAGCATTCTTTATCATTGGAAAAGGGCTAAGAGACTAATATAAATTTCTCAGGATCACTGATGGAGGAGCACAGGGGAAATTAGAAAGGAAGCTGAACATTTTGGATTTGTGGTGTGCTGCAGGGCTGGAGCTGTGGCAGCTATGTGTGTTTTAGGTGATACTAACTTAAAATTGTGTGTCTCTAGCATACCTTTCTCAAAGGAAGCCACGTTTCATGACCAAAGACTGTGTATCGTCTGGAGTTTAGAAATATCTGGGGTTTATGGGGCACCTGGCAGGCTCAGTCAGTAGACCATACAATTCTTGATCTTGGGGTTGTAGGTTCCAGCCCCATGTTAGGGATAGAGTTTACTTTAAAAAAAAAAAAAAGAAAAAATATCTGGGGTTTAGATATTGGCTCCATTGAGGGGTGTAGGGCAGGTTAGCTTCTTGGAACCTCAGTTTTTATCTTAGAAAATGGGGATGGTAATTGCTATCTCACAATTGGAAAAATTCAGTATGATCATATAACATGAGAATGTGGAGCTCAGTGCCTGCACATAAGAAATGCTGCAAGAGGGGTTTCCTTCCACATCTTTGCAGGGACTGCCTGGCTTGCTCCCCTGCATTTTGTCTGGTGCATCTGGATGTAACGTGGACATTTTAGGACCTTGTGCCAATGAATTGGAAATTGTTCCTATTGAATAGTTTTTTGTTTGTTTTTGTGCTCCGTGAAAAGGATCAGAAGAGTGATTCAGGAAGCTGCCAAGTTCTAGAGAGCCTCAATAATTCCCTTCCTCAGGGGCTCCTGAGCTGGACAGTTCTGAATGTACGAGGATTGGTGGGTCCAGGGAGGAACTACCTCTGCTCCTTTAGCTAAGAGGGCATTGCTTGTGTTTTCTAAAGCTCTTTCCTCCTCCATAAAATGGGGATGCCAGTAACTTGGGATGCTGTGAGGGCTCAGTACGGTTGATGATTGTAAAAGACCTCTGTAAGAAGCAGGGAACTTGAGAACCGTGGGGTGGTATTTTCATCACTGTGAGTTGGCAACAGTATTTATCCAAAGGTCAGTTGTGGTGTTTTGCCAAATGTTAAGGCTCAGGAAATACCCTCTAATGCAAGGAGGATTTGTCTCCCTTCCAGAGTTGGTAGAGCTTGTATCCAAAGGCAAGATAGCTGGGCTCTCGGGATTTCTGGAAGAGCTGGCAGTCGTCCCTGAGCTCAGGCTCTTAGACCTGTAGGCCAGGCCTGGGGCTGTGATCTGGTGGTGAGCCTTTGCATGCCCCAGACTGGTTTCCACTGTTCACATGCAGCCCAACAGTGCCTTGTCCTCCTTTGCTTCAGCTGTGACATCCTTTCCAGTAACCTTTAGGAACACAGAGCTGGATCTGTCTTGCTTCTTGCTGCCCACTGTGCTGTTATATGCAGAGCACCCTTGTGCTCCTTTTCCTCCTCTGGTAACTTCACGGGAAACTAAACCAGAAGAGGAAGCTTGGGGGCCCCTGGGTGGCTCAGTTGGTTAAGCGGACAGGCGGCTCTTGATTTTGGCTCAGGTCATGATCTCAGGGTCCTGGGATTGAGCCCTGTATAGGGCCTTGCTCAGCGGGGATTCTGCTTGAGGAATCTCTCTCTCTCTCTCCCTCTGCCCCTTCCCTGCACTCTCACGCATGGGTGAACTTTCTTGCTCTCTCAGATGAAAAAAATCCATCTTTAAAAAAAAAAAAAAAGGAAGAGGAGACTGTGGAAAGATAGAATGCCAAGCACCTCCCTCTATGGCCTCTGGCTCCAAACCCCAGCACTGTGCAGGCAGAGGTGCTCATGTGGCAGAGAAGGGTGGGAACAATATACAGCACATGTGGAGGCCCCGGGAGGTTGGGATGAGCATGGGATGGTAGGAAGAGCAGCAAAGGACAGTTTGCAAGAGGTGGGGGTTAAAGTCAGTGAGTGCCAGGCAGTGAAAGGTCTTTTCTATCTCAATGAGGCTTTTGACTTAAACTCTGTAGCATGTAGGGATTTGTTGGAGAATGTTAAGTAGCAGGGGATAGGTTGAGAGATGCATTTTCAAAGGTCACACTTACTCATAGCAAGATGGATGATGAAGGATGGATGGTGATGAGACTGGAAATAGGAACATAGAAGCCTGCTGCAGTATCTTGGGTGGGAGATCGTGTGGGGCTTATCTAGGGCATTGCCAGTGTGAGTGTCAGGAAGTTGCAAAAGGTTTTGTAGGTGTAAAGGAATCTGACATTTGAATGCCTGCTTTGTGCTGGGAACTTTAAGTACGCCACATACATTAGCGAGAATCATCCGATTCTCACAACAGCACAGGGGGAAGGTGGCATATTTTGCCATTTTGCAAATACAGAAACTGAAGTTTACAGGATATGTGGCTTGCCTGATGTCCCTGGCAGCTGAGAAGTTGTAGGGTCAGGATTTAAATTTGATTCCATCAGGCCCCAAATCTTCTCTTCCCTTGTACCTCCCTGTGGTCACTAGGACACAGTCCTCATGTAGTGTTTTTGCATTAGCAAATAACTTTGCAAGGACTAGTCTGTTAATAGTGTTCTCTTTCAACATTCCCATGAGATGAGGGAGCACAAGTAATTCTTCAGCTGAGAGATTAGAGACATAGGAAGGTTAAGTGACTTGACAGGGTTACCTAACGTCAAGCAATTTGGGGGGAGGGTGGGCAGAGGAGCAGACCGTTTTGAGCCTGGAGTCTTACAGAAAACAAGAATTTGCCACCCCCATTTTATAAATCCAGTATTTTAGTTGGTAGATTAGGAAGGCGATAGTGGAGATGATATGCAGGGCAAGTGCAGAGGCTGTGGTATCTTGGGGTTACTTTATAATTTCTCTCCCCTCTAATTACAACAACAGTCACCCCCACCAAAAACGAATCACCTTCATTAAACATGGAGATAGGAATAAGAGTGGGGAAACTGATCTCTGTAAAAGATCTCACCAGTAAGTTATTTCCTTTGCCCTAAGAATCGTCTTGCTTAGCTAAATAATTAGAAGAATTCTCACGTTAACCTGGCTTCTTTTTTCTATTTGATTTTGAGTTTAATATTATTTCTTGCCATGGGGATATTTGGGGTGATACAAAGAGCAACGTTATGATGAGAACCATGGGAAGTCCTTGTTAATGATACTGTTGTTCCCATTCCTTGTCTGTGTCTCCTGATTATTAGTACTAGTTTGTTTGTTTTGAGAGGTGGATGTATTGAGTATAGTGGGGCCTGGGGATGAGTAAAGAGTTTTGCCTTTTACTTGGTGGACACTTTGGGTGTATGGGATCAAAAAGTAGATCACTGGGCATCTTGTGATAGTTGGAGAGATGACATTTTGGGAAGGGGGAGTAAAGGCTGGGGGTTGGAGAGATGCTGAACTACAAACCTGAATGATCTTGTATTTCACTACTACTTGTCCCTGTGTGCCATTCACCTCCATGATGTAACCCAATCTTGTGAACAGGGACCCTACGTTGGCCATCCCCGGCCGTGGGCTCCCCTCGGCTGTCTACTGCTTTCTCTCCATAGGTCATGGAGTCAGGATAACTGGCTTGAGTGGATCCGTGGCTGGTAGCTGTAGGTAGTGAGGAGGCCACCTGCACCATGGAAACCCAGTGTCAGATGCTGGTGAAGTGGGCTGGTTTCTATTAGTCAGGGTGCTGAGTATGGGGGGAAAGGAAGTGACAGTCATTTACAGTGTCATGTTTAGTCTTTGCAGATGTGCTTACAGTTTTAACAAAGGCGGAGAAGAAATTATAGGGTGGGAAAGAAATGCCTACAGACAGCCTGCTAAAGCTAGGAAGGAGGAAACTAGTATTTGTGTGTTTTAGGAATGCTAAGCCCTTGCTTACATATCAGTAAGCAAAATATTGGCATTCACTTCTGACTTGAGGAAGGCATCTCTGAAGTCGATAGGAGGAAATGCCTATTACAGACCTTACTCAGAAAGAAAGGAGAACCGTGGAAATGCTCAGGATTATCTCATAAAAGCTCTTTGTGTATTTGAAGCCTCTAATGAAATCAGCCTTGTTCTTTAGGCCAGACAACTCCAGTTGCTCTTCTTACCTTTCTTCATTGTATGCTTTCTTGTCTCTTTTATGCGTTTGTCACCTTTTTTTGGCTATCTTAGTCTTGAATAATTCCAACCAGAAGTGAACTTTGTGCCCTGATGCAGGGCTGACTTGCTAGTGACGACTGGTTTTGATTAGGACATTGGGTAGACAGATGCCTTAGTGATGTTGATGGTGGGGCTGACAAGATCTTTTTCTGTGCCTTGTCTTGTTTTCTGCTCCTTCACCTGCATGTAGTGCTGGTACCTGGAATATCGTGGAACAGAATGTACACATCTACTGAATAAGTGAATGGAGATACACCTCATTCTGTGCTTGACCAGTCAGTATTTGCTCTGGGCTAATTAAAACACCCACCCCCCACAGAAAACCTTTTTTTTTTTTCCCCCTCATGAAAAGTCAGCTTGAATTGCTGCAGTCTTGTACAGAGATGTGTAAGACTTTCCCAAAGAAGAGAAATTCTCCCTCTCCTCTCCTTTGCTCGCTCATTTCTGCTTTCATCCCGCAAAAGCTAATTCAGCCTCTGCTGGGAGCCAGGCGTTGTTGAAGTGCTGGGAATATTGTTATATGCAAAGTCAAGTCCTTGCTCTCAGGAAGCTTATTTTTCAGTGGATTAAGGGACATGACTGACCTGACTGAAGAAGTCATCCCTGTGGGTGACAAGGCTTTCAGAGAAATGAGGTTGTGTGGATGATAGAGGTAAGGATTGCTCTTTTGTGATAGAATTGCTGGCAAGACAGGCTGTGATTTCCCTTTCCTTTCTATTTACATAACCAGCTGAGTCCCTCTATGGCATTTTACCTGACATGTAGATTCCGTTTTGTCAGTTATCATTTATATATCCTTTCTTGAAATTGGATTAGACCCCTTTGATTTATTTGGTGAGAGAAGTGGGTTATACACAATGTGTTTCTGCTGAATATCTATTCTTCTGTGATGTTGACACAGTGTTGTATACCTTATTTTTATTCCATTAGTCAGAGATTAGTGGGGTTTTTCCCTTATGTTTCTTCTCATATTGTTTACCTACAGTTTATTAAAAAACAATCTAATTTATTTTCTTTATGCCCCCCCTTCTTTAGTATAGGCTTCAACCATTTTTTTCTAAAGATTTTATTTATTTATTTGACAGAGAGAGATCATAAGTAGGCAGAGAGGCAGGCAGAGAGAGAGGAGGAAGCAGGCTCCCCGCCGAGCAAAGAGCCCGATGCGGGCCTCGATCCTAGGACCCTGAGATCATGACCTGAGCCGAAGGCAGCTTTAACCCACTGAGCCACCCAGGCGCCCAGGTTTCAACCATTTTAACATAAAATACACATATCACCTTATGAATCGACTAAAACCCAAGCCTGTGATATGCATTTGTTCTTTTGTTCATCTGTCATTCATTCACTTATCCATTCATTCAGCAATTGTACAAATCAAAAGAAGATATATGTTTCCTCTCTGCAAATTTCACAGTAGAACAGGGCAGGGAAATACAGAAACATAAGTTATAATTCTCTGGGGGTATATATGCCCCCCAAAATTTTGAGTGAACAGCAGGGAGCATTCAAGATACAGGGCAACTACGCCTGGCTTATCAGTGAAAGCTTCATAGAGGAGGTGATCTTGGATCTGGTTCTGTTTCTTGAAGGGTGAGGGTGTTTGCCTCCTAGGGCCCACTGAGAGACAGCTACATTTCACTGGTTCCGCTTAGTCACTGAGGTGCCGATTCTGAGGGTGGCTTTCTCTCCAAGTACTGCACTTGGACAATGATGGTCTCATTGCAGATACAACCCGGGCTTTGTTTGTCTGACTCTGGAGCACTTAGCATATAAAGGAGGCTGACACCCCTACTCTTTTATTTTCTTTCTGCTGCTGTTCATCAGTAGGTTTGGATGTATATGCCTTCAGCTTTCACAGTGCTGCATTCCAGCATTTTGGATAAGTTATTGTACCATAGACTTTCTGACTTGGACACAGTTATTAGGTGAATCAGGGACTAGTTTTAGGTCACTTCTCTGCTCTCCTTCTCTTCAGGTAATCTGGAGTAGACCCAAAAACCAAATCTGTTGTGTCACTATGTTTGGTTCCCAACTCGGATTGAGTGGATGGCCAGGACACCTTCCTGTGAAAATGTATGGGGAAAGCCAGAGAACAGAGAGTTTCTTTTAAGAGCTTAGAAAGCTCATTGACATTTTTATTACTTGCTGAAAGCCCCAGTGGATTTTCTGATTTCCTTGCTGTCCCTAAAAGTTGTCCTTCAGTTGTTAAGGTTGCACAGTTTTTTGACTCCCTCTGAGAGCTCCCACCAGTGCCCTTATGTTCAGGTAGCCATAATCCTGGGGTAGGAAATGACCAACACTTTACCCTCATCACTCATGCTTGGAGTTAGGGCCTGGTTTCTCTTTGTATTAGGAAAGAAAAAAAAATAAAGGAAAATAGAGATGTTAGTGAGGATGATAATAACTAAGATGCTAAGAATACTTACTGCATATGTAATAAACACCTTGTAAGTGCTTATTTAACCCCCATGACAGCCTGTGAGGCGGGTCTGTCTGTGGATAGGAAGGCTGAGTCACAGACGTGTTATATACTTTGCCCAAGCTTGCTGTGGTGTCTGCCTTGGGAGCCCTGCTGTGCTGTGCTTCTTCTTGAGCGGGTTTTGCAAAATGCCTTGCTCATTTGTGACTAGTTCTCAAACATTTGATGCCACTCCCAATCGTGGTATGTTGTGCACTGGGGAGTTAAATCTCCTAGGCATCTCTCAGCAGGTGTTCTTTTGAGTAAAACCCTTCTTTTGGTGACTGTTATATATAGACCTCATTTTTTATTACCTCATTTTTTTATTACCCCTCCATACAAAGGGCCCATTGCAAAGATTGGAAAACCTTTTAGAAACTGGACCTGACTTCAATTTTTATGGTCCTTAAGGTTTTATTTTTTATCTTTCTGTTGTACAGAGGAACACATTCAAATAGAGGCATGCAGTTTGCATTTTGATTTCTTGCCTAATAAATGAAAGAAAAATGCTTAATACTAAATTGACAGTGAAAATTACTTCTTTCTGCTTGAACTTGCTAATTCTTTTTCATCATATGATATGAACACAAACAGGAAAGACCTGACCAAAATACAAGTGTCTTTTCATATTAAAAACACAGTTAACATTAAAACTTACCAAAATAGTTTCACTGGGGTTGAATTCTTTTAAATGAAGCTTTGTTTTATAATGAGAACAGGGGAGCCACAGTTCCAGACCACAGAGAGGGGCTCCCTTAATATATTTAAACTGTTTACGATAAATTACTGCTTTCTAGAGAGGCCTAATAGAGGTCAGAGAAATCTAAATCCTTTATGTAAAGAGTTGCTGCCTATTGAAAATAATTATACATGACCGTAAAGTATCTCCAACATAATCTTGTATATCAATAGGAAAGTAGGTTTTTTTTTTTTTTTTTTTTTTGTTAAAGATTTTATTTATTTGACAGATAGAAACACAGCCAGAGAGGGAACACAAGCAGGGGGAGTGAGAGAGGGAGAAGCAGGCTTCCTGCCGAGCAGGGAGCCCGATGTGGGACTCGATCCCGGGTCTCCAGGATCATGACTTGAGCCGAAGGCAGTTGCCCAACCAACTGAGCCACCCAGGCGCCCCAGGAAAGTAGGTTTTGAGATTCAAAAAATTCAATTTATAAGTCTATAGTTGTAGTTACTTGACTTAATATGTAAATCACTTATCACATAAGATAGCCGCAGATAAACTTGAATCATGTAGATTTCCCTAGTGGTCTGCTAACTTTTTATTCACTCTTGGCCAACCAGTGGTATAATGCTGAGAGTTGCTTTCTACTTCCTGTCTACTGGCTTGAATCTGTTTGATGTACTGGATAGAGTCCATGGATCAAAAAGTTTGTAGCTCGCAAGGCTAATTAAGTGTACGCTTCTGTTGTCTGGCCGTGCCCCTGGGCCACTGGTTTGTTTCCTTGCCCTGAGAGGGAAGAGGCATATCTGGTCTTTAGCCTGGATTTTCTGGGATCCCCTCTGCTATCCTGGGTGGTGTGTAGCTATATAAATGTAACATCTACCAACTTTGTCAGCTCGTGTCTGGCCTGGCCACCTTGGCGGTGATGAGAATTGAAATATACTGCTCACTATTAAGGCGGTGACTGGCTGTGGGGGGTGTTGATGTCTGTTGTTTGTCATTGCTTATTGATTTAGTGAATCAGGGTGCTTTTCCTTTGGTGCGAGCAGTAAATAGTTTGATCCTGTTAGCCATTTTGTGAGATTGTCTTCATATGTGATTTGTGTGTATTTCCTTAATCTAGGGGAGGGATCGGGTCAGGGATTGAGGGGAAGGGATAATTGTTTACAGAAAATGTGGAGAGACATGGATTTGAGGTCAAATCAGGAGGCTGGGGAATGTAGGCTTCCTCTGAATACTGAGGAAATTCTTTAAACCCCTAATTAACTTCTGAAAGTGCCTTCCTTGCTCTTATAGTAGGCAATTTGGCCAGGCAAAGACAAGTTTTTCCCTGGTAAAGCCCAATATATTGGGCTTACCTCTGTTCTTGTCCTACTGTCTTTCATTGCATCTTTACAAACTCTTTGCAGTAGAGACTAACTTGATAAAATTTTGGCTGTGTTTTGGGTCTTCATTAAATGGTAGATGGAGTTATTTTTTATTCATTCACATTTGTTGAGTGTCTAGTATGTGCTAGACCCTGTTCTTCATCCTGAGATACAGAGGTGTACAAAATAAAGTTGTGAGCCATGTGATGTTACTTCCTAGTGGACTGTTTATTTACCAGTGCTAGTTATCGGCAAGCCCCAGAGTCGTGGCTGCCGTACTGTGGCTTACCAGCATGGGCTGAGAGAAGAGACAGGGCTTTGGTTCCTAGTTTCTGTCCTGAAGTCATTGTTTTTGGAGAGTTGGTATTTATACATCTGGCCATGCAGTTTTAAAAAAGTATAGTGAAGGGGTGCCTGGCTGGTAGAGCATGTGACTCTTGATCTTGGGGTTGTGAGGTCCAGTCCCTCATTGGGTGTGGTGATTACTTAAAAATAAAATCTTAAAAAAAAAGTGTATAGTGACTTTACAAATCTCTAAAACATGACTCCTGGAACTTTTTAATTCTCCTCATACTGAATGACCAGGACAATATTTATTTTATAAGGCCTAGTGACATCCAGGTTCCTGGCAGTAAAATTGCTTCTGAATCCATAGTAATAGAGGCCTAGCTTTTGAAATAATGTTAAGAGAATGCTGTGGGATAGGATTTTTTTTTTTTTTTTTTTTTTTTTTTTTTTTTTTTTTTTTTTTAGATTTTATTTATTTGACAGAGAGAAACACAGCCAGAGAGGGAACACAAGCAGGGGGAGTGAGAGAGGGAGAAGCAGGCCTCCCGCCGAGCAGGGAGTCCGATGTGGGACTCGATCCCGGGTCTCCAGGACCATGACCTGAGCCGAACGCAGTCGCCCAACCAACTGAGCCACCCAGGCGTCCCAGTGTGGGATAGGATTTAAAAAAAATCCTATATAAGCTGAACCTCTTCCCAAATTTTGAAAAGAAAAACAACAGTAAAGATACTTTTATTTATCCCAGAAGCATATACCTACATGAGGTCATTGAGTTTCCCTCATGTCCTATAAACTGGTTGGTTTTAGGTGAGGAGAATTGCCTATTTTTACTCTCATGTGCCTCAGAAACACTCATCATTGAGTAAGAAATACATTTTTGTTTGTGTGAAACTAAATGCAGGACCCATTCCGCCGTGCACCTCCATCATAAAACTCAGGGATGCAGGCCTGCTAATCAAGCGGAAATATGGAAAGTGAGAAATGAAACACAAGCTTTATTTTCACACCTCTAAATGAGTGACTGCAAAAGATGAACTTAAAAATAATAATGCAACCTTTACTTGCATCACACCTTTTAATAAGGCAGTTTAAAAATATTTAGGGTGAACCTTCATCAGGATCCTTTAATTGCCTCAGCACGATTGAGTCAGGGGGTTGCCTCCACTGTGCTGAGGAGCCTAGAGGAAGAGGCCTGAGGGGCTGAGAGGCACTGTCACTCAGTGATCCATTGAGGATGGGGGGTGGAGAACTCCTGCAGCTCTTGGGATTTCAAGTTTCTCTCAAGTGCAGGCTGTGGGGGTAGAAGCTGAGGCAGCAGTGGCCGATGTGAGCGTAATTTACATCTGTCTGTAAGTGACTGGTCTTTTGAGAAGGAGCACAGAAGGCGTCCTTGGTTATACCCACCTTAGTAACAGTATCCCTTCATCCTTCTAGATCCATGTCAAATGTTGCTACTTTCCTGACCACACCAAGTGGCCATCATCTCTCTCCATGACATTTCAGACCGACCAGACTGAGACTCTGGGGCTTTATCCCAGATTGACCACTTTGAGGCTGTTTGGTCGTAGGCAGATTGCTTTGGCTTTCTGCAGCTTCCATTTCCTCATTTGTGAGGCAGAGAGAGTAAGAGCACCTGTCTTGTGGTGTCCTGGTGGTTCTCATGTGAGTTAGTGAGTGTGTTGCTCTTATAGTGCCTGACGTTGAGCTGCTCCTATTTTAACCTTATTATTTTACTTCTCCCTGGGGAGATAGTCTTATGTTCTGCTTTGCTCTGCTGATGTATTTAACTTCTCTGTCTTAGGTTGTGATGGGTTCCTCCTAGTCTGAGGTTTCTTGTAACACCCAGCATGGTACCTTGGACAGGGTACGTACCCAGTGAGCATTCTGGATTGAGTTTGTACAGGGTTTTTGTGATAAGCTTAAAGCTGGGTGTATTTGGGGCACCTGGGTGGCTCAGTGGGTTAAAGCCTCTGCCTTCAGCTCAGGTCATGGTCCCGGAGACCCAGGATTGAGCCCCGCATCGGGCTCCCTGCGCGGCAGGAAGCCTGCTTCTCCCTCTCTCACTTCCCTGCTTGTGTTTCCTCTCTGGCTGTGTTTCTCTCTGTCAAATAAATAAATAAAATCTTAAAAAAAAAAAAAAAAAAGCTGGGTGTATTTTCATTCTGACTTTGAAAGTCTTTGAAGTTGACTGGGGTCTGGTCTCATTTGTTTAACTTCTGAAGCCGTAAGCACCAAGGCCAGATACTTGCTCATGGTCACCCGCTGGGTGGCCTGTTAGGAAGGCTGGCCACTCAAGGCCATGGACTTCATTCTCTTCTTGCTGACACTACTAGCATAAATGAGATGGCTTTTGATTATTCTCTGAGCCATTTAGCTCAGGTTAATACTGGCCAGTAATTTCCTAAAGTGCCACGAAGTGGCAGGAACATGATTTATGTTACATGGGCTCCTGCTAGCTGGGATGAGCACTGGATGCCCAGCTGTGCTTCTGGAATTATGAATGCCTGTCAGAGGAGCGGAGCAGCTTTTATTCCTGAGAGCTTTTTTTAAAAAAAAAACAAAAAACAAAAAACAAAAAACAACAACCATCGAGGGAGTCCCTCCACTGATGAGTGAAGAGGTGCAGGGCTGACTGGCTGGTTGTGGATCTTTCCCTAGCAGTTCTTAAAGACAACTGGGATTGAGGCCATTTTGGCTGGCTGACACGTGGGTTGAAAGTACTGAATTAAAATATAAAAGTGATGAGTGTGTAGGAAGGAGCATAGAAGAAGAACTTGGCATTCTAGCCGGGTTCAATCTGTCTTTTCTAAGGTCGGCACTTGGACACATGCAAAACTTGTGGGACTTCAGCACCTAGAAGGCTACACTTGACTTCTCAGCCAGACCCCATTTACGTTAGTGACAGTGTTGCCAGCATGGCAAGGATATGGTTGTGGGAGGTCAGTGTTAGGAAGCTGATGAGTTTTTGACTTTGAGCTTGGAAGAAGCCAAACAGCCCCTTGAATTTAAAGCTTGCCAGGTAAAGAAGCAGCTTTGGCCCCGAGGCTGTGGCTTTGAGGATGCTTAGTTTTGGGCCTGTGGATCCCTGCCCAGGACAGATGATGGACTCGACTCATTGTCCTCCAGAGCTTTGTAGGCCAAACTCAACCCAGTCTCTCCATGCCTCTTTCTGCGCTGCCCATGTAAATATATTCATAATGCCTGTAAAAGACTTTAAGAATTCCCCAGGGGAATGTAGAGGGAATAGAAGGACATTCTTGATAGTTTAGGAATGTTGATCTTCTCTCCTGATTGTGTGCATGCTGGTCTGGCTTCTGCTTAGGCCTACATCTTGTTGCTAGTTACATTGTCTTTTCTGCTCACCTTCCTTACCTCATTCCACATTATTAGAAAACATTTTAATTTGGTTTTAAAAATTTTATGTCATATGTATGGAATCTATATAGTTAGTTTTGCATGTGTGTGGAGTAAAATATACGAAACATAAAATTTACCATCTTACTCCCTTTCATCTTGCAAATCTAAAACTATGTATTCACCAATTAGCACCCCCCATTCCCTCTTCCGTCTAAACCTTGGCATTTGCCATTCCACTTTCTGTTTCTGTGAATTTGACTTGACTAGGATTTCACCAGGTACTCCGTTTCATGTAAGTGAAATCATACCATATTTATCTTTGTGTGATTGACTTATTTCACTGAGCATAATGAGCTCCAGGTTCATCCATGTTGGAGTGCGTGTCAGGATTTCCTTCCTTTTTAAGGGTGGGTACTATTCCATTGTGTGTCTATATCCCATTGTAATCACCTATCTTTTCATCCACCAGTAGTCACTAGGGTGCTTTCACTTCTTATCTGTCATGAATATTGCCGCTATGTATATAGGTGTGCAAACAGTTATTCAAGATCCCTTTTTTAATTCTTCTGGATATATACCCACAAGTGAAATTTCTGGGTCCTATGATAAATCTGTTTTTAATTTTTCGAGGAACCACTGTAATGTTTTCCATAAGCAGCTAGATTTTTAAGACATGCATTTAAATTATTTATTTATTATTTTTTGGGTTTGCTCTCCACATTGCCTTGAGTTGACCCTGGGTAGGTGAGTTTGCTAGTCATTCACTCACTCCAGCATACCTCTGAGCACAGACATGCTATTCATGGCTCACTTTGGCCCTTGAGGGTTGGTGTCTTTTCATTAGATTAGACTAAGAGGACACCTTCTCAGTTCAAAGGGCTAAACAGTGGAGAGGCAAGTTGAATCCTAGAAAGTCCGAGCTCAAATGCTTACCTGCTGCCATGCTTCTCACACTTGTGCTCAGATAAAAGTTGTGGTGACATGACAGTCTCCCACAAAATGTGGTGGAATATGCCCAGGTCTGTTGCTCTCAAACCTCTCCTCTGGCTTAGAGTGGTATCACTGGAAAAATATGGTCCCTCTACGACTGTCTACTTTAAGGAAAACTCAAGACTACGTCAAGAATTGAGCTGCTTGTGGGTCATAGTAGTAAACGGTTCTTCCTGTTTAAGATGGGAAGGGAGAGAGAATCTATAGATCTTTCTACAGTCCGTTTATTGTAAGTGGTGGGGTTGGTCTTCACTTGGGTCCTTCTGTACGGAGGCCTCAGGCATACAGTACTATCAAGGACAAAAATAAGGTCATTTGGCATTTCTCTTCCATCATTGCAGGGTGGGGAAAGGGCTGACCAGCCTACTGTATGTGTAGTTGCCTCCCCAGTCTTTGTGTCCCTGGCTTGTGGATGTGATCGTTACCTGACTCCAAGAGCTTAGCCAGTAAATTCTAGTAAAGTCTACCTTTCAGATTGTTTGAGGCTTTACTTTTACTTTGAGGCACATACCGTGCCTGCTGCCCTTTTCTGTCCACATCTTCCAAGACCAGTTTAAATGTTACTTTGTGAAACTATTTAAAGGCTGTTTCAGACCCCCTCATGTCATGACCCCAGGGCAGGTTAGTCACTGCCTCTTCTGTGCCCCACTTGGAGGTATTGTCATAATGATATCTGACCAGTTGGGTTGTACTTAGCTGTGACAGTCTCTCCTCCTACTAGACTGTGTCCTCTTCTGCACAGGTGCGTGTTTTAGTTTTTTCTTTCTCCCTCAGGACCTTATGAAGCATGTGGTATAGGACTGTGCCGATGGCAGTTGTCCGTTAAATATTTGGTTTGTCCGGTAACTGATGCAGTGGGATTGAGTAGAATTTGTAGTTTAAATCATGAATATGGCCCCAAATAGCTGTTGGACCACATGCAAGCTGCTCATTGTCTCTTCCTCTTATGCCACATGGTATAAACTGAAAGGAAAAAAGTAAACCATTAAGTTAAGAAGTATGTATACTTACTATGTGCTAGGTATTTTGCTTAGCATTTATTTTTTTATTTTTTAAAGATTTTATTTATTTGACAGAGAGATCACAAGTAGGCAGAGGCAGGCAGAGAGAGAGGAGGAAGTAGGCTCCCTGCCGAGCAGAGAGCCCGATGGGGGCCTCTATCCCAGGACCCTGAGACCATGACCTGAGCTGAAGGCAGAGGCTTTAACCCACTGAGCCACCCAGGTGCCCTTGCTCAGCATTTATATTTCTTCATTTCATCTTAGGGTAACCCAATGTAGATAAAGAAACAGACACGGAGAAGAGAGGTTATCTGCTCGTCTCATTGCCAGGTAGTCCAGCCTCTCAGTATCTCTTTGTTTTTGCATGAGATTAGTGAACTAACGGTTTGGTGACAGTCTTGCAGAGCTGGGATATATTTGACATCACCACCTTTGGACCTGCAAAGCTATGAGATAGAAAATGAGCAGAAAGATCCAGAAAAAAACCCATGGGGAAACTGAGCCCTTGTATGAGAGAACCACATTTCACTTGGAACAGAAGGAGTCACTAGTGCAGGTTGGACCACCAGGAAGGTTGTATGCTGTTGGAAGAGGTGTGAGAGACACAGGTGCCTCAACAAGGAAGGAGGGGCTCTGGGGGGAGAATGAGCCCCAGGGGAGGAGTTCTAAGCATGAGGTGAACGAGGTGGCTGGAGAAGACAGGTTCCTACAAGGAGGGGCCTAGGTTTTATGTAGCCTCTGAGGAGGACAGGGGAAGGGACAGGAGGACAGGCCTGGTGGGCTTAGCTAGTGTCAGGCTCCAGGTTGAGTACAGGCCATCTGTATAGATCAGGCCTTGGGGTGTGCAGACCATGAAACGTGAGGCAGAGTGTGGGCACACATGCTAACTTACACTTCTGCCCTCATCTTGTGCAGCGAAGAGGAAAGAAAAAAAGTGCACGAAGGAAAAATTAACAAACATCCCAAGTCTCTTGACACACTGATCAAAACATATTGATGGTGTCTTGCAACTCTGATAATTTCATTGAACTGTACGAAGCTTAAAATGGATACATAGGCATCCCCCTGATTAACATTAAGTGCTGCTGTCAGTCTGACATAGCTGGATAAACCAATATTGAATAATCTATTAAATATGTCACACTTGAACAAGGAGCGTAAATCATATTATATTATTTCAGCTGTAATTAGGTGGGAGATAACATCACAAATAGACGAGTTGAGTGAATATTTCTTAGTGTGTACACAGAGTCACTGGAATTTCGGTTCTTGCTCATGGGGAGAAAGAAGTTGACTGCCTTCCAAGTATTGACTGCTGTCCAGGAAGTGGGAGGTTGAAGGGTGACTTATGTAATGTTCACAGAGTGGGTTTCATTTATAAATTCAATGAGATTAGCTGCAATCTTCCTGAAGTTAATGGCAATGGAAATGCACCATTCTGCATTTAGCTGGAAATAGCTGGTTCTCTGGCTTGGAGACCTAATTGTTCCTCAGATTCTGATATGTTTGCCTTTATATCTGCTTCCCCTCCTTTCCTGGGAGCTGCCTGCTGCTTTTATTGTCTAGGAATTAATGATGCAGACCAGAGCTTGTGGGTGACAGGGCGGCATACCGCTTAGTCCTTCCTTCTCTCCCAGCCCTCAGAGCAAACCCGATTATTGAGAATAAATGAGGGACATAAACCAAGGCGAAAAAGATTCAGAAACTGTGTTAGGAGGGTCCAAGTGAATCGAGCTCTTGCTAAGAAATGAAGATCACTCTAGTCCTTCTTTCACAGGGTTGTGGTGAAGGGCAAACACACATTAAACCTTCAGAGCAGTGCTGCCACGAAGCACATGTTTGGGTACTTCTCAGTTGCTTCTGTTATTATATGAAGATAGCATTTGTGGTGGATGGTCAGGGTGGTACAGATGTTAAATTCAGCAGCACAAGCAGGCATCTGACTGGAATGGTTGTCTTCTAAGTGGTTGGTGCAGGAAGGTTAGAAAGTGGGAGTTCTCATTTGGGACTCCTTGTGTGGAGAACGTGTCACGAGCAGTGTATGCCTGATCATATTTTTATTAAGAGGCTCTGGTTTTGAGTTTTGTCTTTTTTCCATTGGGTTTTCAAAGGTAGTTTGGTCCATCTCAGGTGATTCTGTTAACCTGGCAAAGCATCTTCTATGCTTTTTCGTTGTGAGGACCTTTGAACCTTCTGTGGGTGTCGCGATCATTTAGCAGACAGCAAATGCCTGTGATGTAGTAGGTACACATGTGTGAAGATTCTTGTATGAAGGGTTTGCTTCAAGTCTGCTCTACTTTGTCAACCCCGAGTTCACAGGGATTTCCAGAAAGGCAGGTAGAGTTGCTGTTGTGAGGCCATTCCTGGCTCCCCTGAGACACCCCGAGATGCCAGCCACTTGGCTCCAACTGTCTTGGCACCAGGAGTTCCGGCTGAGCCACCTGGACTCTTGGGCCTGAGCTTCACGGCCTTAGAGGCAGATGTCCTGTTTCTCCTGAGCCAGGCTTTGCAGAACGCCACATGCAGGACCCTTTGAATTTCGGGGAGAGTGTGCTTCCTAAAGCAGGGATTTTCAGAGACCTACAAGAGAACAACAGAAGGCTGACATTTCCCCTCCAGGCCAAATGCTTGTCTCTCATTACTTAGCGTAATAACTTTCTCTCAGCTGCACTTAGAAGGACTTAATGGCCCCATTTAAAGTTAGAGGATAAATGTAAAACCGATCTGTTCACTAACACCAATTAGTTGTACTTTAAAAAAAGATGATCTCATATAAAGCAGGAATAGGTTGCTACTTGAAGGAGTAATGGCTGCTTGGCTTTAGAGTGGATCACCAAAGGAAATGTGGCTTCACCTGCTGGCCCCTGAGTGCAAGGAGGTAGATGCACATTCTGTGTCAGAGAACTGGCCCAGATTCGTGGAGGCAAGGAGAACAGGGGACACCTCACCCCAGAGTCACCCTGGTGACAGTGCACTCATGGTTTCTGGGCATTGGTGTATAAACTCCTCCACTGCTGAAAATCTGCTAAGACACCCAGAAGTCTCCCTGTATATACCCATATATTTTTCTTTGATAATGTGCCATTCTGTTCTGTGCCCTTTTTTCAAGAGTGTCTTTTTCTACAGCGTTTAGCGGGTACCTGACGAGGGGAGTGGTGAGAATGTGGATCTCCTGTTCCAGAGGGAAAAGTGCTTGGCTTTGAGACACTTGGTGAAAAACATGCACTGAGGGCTGCTAGGTCCCAGGCACTGTGGTGACTGTTGGGGGGGAGGGGGATGTACAGAAGTAAGCAAGCACTGTTTCTGCTTCCAAGGAGCTTACGGTCTAGTGTGGATGGTCTCAGTGCAGCGGGAGAAGGCACACACGGTATGGTGCTAGCACAGAAGAGGCAGTGTTAATTCTGCAGGCACGTGCGGTGAAGCTGTCTAGGAGGACTCTGCAGCTGAGGTGGGCTTGGAGGACAGTGGGGAGTTTGCCAGATAGACAAGACGACAGATCAACAGTACAGAGGGACAGTCTTGCCTTGGCAGGACTGGGAGCTGGGAGTACAACTCGGAGATGGGAGTTTTGGTTTTAGGTTCGACTTACCTGTCTGACACGTGACCCAATAGTTTACTGAGAACGGAACAGAGTGGCATCCTCATATCTCCCTCCCTTTTGTTGGCACAGGAACCTGGACTTTGTCCAAAATTGTGACCTTGTCCAACCTCTGGATAACTGAGGCTCGTAGAGCCTGAGGTGTCTACGCAGGTAAAGTCTGATCCATGTTGAGCTCAGGCGTTCACTTCAGTCCAGGGGTTTCGGCTGCCCTGCATCCGAGCTGTTACTTTGGTTGCTCTCTGTTGCACTCAGTCCTTCCCTCATTAGTTCAGTAAATGTTTACGGAGTTGGTTATAAACAGCCATACAGTCTGACAGGAGTATAAGGGCCTTCCTGCTAGGGAACTTACAATCTGAAGGTGGGAATCAACTTTGAAAATACTGGCTGGAATCAGATTATGAAAAGGCAGACCAAGGAGTGAGGACTTAATGCTTTATAGCACTCAAACGAGAGAGGACGTCAGTGAATTTCTGAATTTATAGCCCAAGGCAAATCCTGTTTGATTCCTGTGTTCCTTGCTTTTATTTATTACTGTAGAATAATGCTTTAGCATGTTAGAATCAATTTTTAAAAATTCACGCATAAAGGTAGACTATATAAGCTTTGCATTGTGTGAGAGAGTAGAGTATGTAAGAATGTGTCTTCAAGAGCCAAACAGCCTGGTTTTGAATCCTAGCTCCACTAGCCTTGGACTGTTTACCGAAACTCAGAGCACCTCTTCCTTTATACAGAAAATGAGGATGAAAATAATACCCATATAAAAGTTACTCTAAGGCTTAAATGAGCAAATGCAAATGAAGTGTTTATTATGGTATCTGGTACATAGCAAGCATTTAGTAAGTGTTAGCTGTCATTGAGCCCCCACTTGGTCGGATTTTTCTCTGATGTTCTAGAATAGTGTAACAGTTCCTGAATCTGTTGGTGCGTCAAAATCATTCAGAGGGCATTTTAGACTAATAGTGTAGAGATTGCCAGTTCTGTCAAGATGGGGTAGCCCCATTCCTCCTAGGGCCTCCCCCTTAAACGGAAAGCCTTGGACATAATACAACCAAGAAGTTCATGAAGTCTCTGAAAGGTAGAAGAGGACAGGCTGCCTAGAACCTGAAGACTTGAGGAACAACAGGGTGGTGAGTCTCTTGGGTTTGCTTATTGATGCCCTGTATCGTGGGCACGGTGCTACAGAAACCTCCCGACCCTGAATCACCGGGAGGCACAGATCAAAAAAGCTCTAAGATTAAAACCTGCTGGGTGCCTGGGTGGCTCAGTGGTGCCTGGGTGGCTCAGAAAGCCTCTGCCTTCAGCTCAGGTCATGATCTCAGGGTCCTGGGATCGAGGCCCGCATGGGGCTCTCTGCTCAGCAGGGAGCCTCCTTTCTCTTCTTTCTCCACCTGCTTGTGATAGCTCTGTCTGTCAAAAAAAATAAATAAAGTCTTAAAAAAAAAAAAAAAGAATAAAACCTGCTTTCCTGTAGCCAGAGACCTGGAAAAAAAGTGGGCTAATGGAAAACCTTTTTGGTAATACCCGCCCTAAAGGCAGCCAGACACCAAGGGAAAAACTTCCACCTTCACCCCTGCTGCTTCCTCCTGGGCAAGCAGGAAGTTGAGCTTCCGCCTTGCCCCATGGAAGCAGGCAGTGTTCAGGGGCAGGGCCAGGGGTGTGTCAGCCAGGTCCACCTTTAGGGCGACCCTTCCTGCCCTCCTGCCCCCCACAAAGCACCCGGAGTCAGCCTCTGCTTCCCCTTCCTTGGTGACAGTGAGGCTTAGGGGCAGCTGATCTCACACCCTCACATGAGGCAGTGCCCTGTTTTACCTGGGGAGGTGTCAGTGCCCAGTCAGGAGCTTCCACCCTGCCGCCCGTAACTGGCGAGGTGACTCCATGCTCTGCCGTTGGCAGGCCCACGAGGAGGCGGCGTCTACATGTCCACCCAGCCCTCGTGCTGCATTTCATCAGGGACACTGCCTGCGAACTAGAGATGCCCTTATAGAAGATCCTAAGAACCGAGAACGTTGCAGTATGGATGGGAACAGCCAGTAGCAGGCACCAACACTGAAATGAATCAGATGTTGCAATTCTGACAAGAAGTTTAAAGCAGTCATCATAAAAATACTTCTGTCATGCAATTATTGTTAATATTTTGAAACACGTTTTAAAAAATGAGAAGTGTCAGCAAAAATCTGTGGGCTCAACATGTGGGGACTTTGGGGGATGATGGAAATATTACACATGCATACACATGTAGACTCATCAAAGTGTACGCTTGGAGTCGGTAAGTACACTTGAGTAAAGTTGATTTATAATAGTGCATGGGGCCAGTCTTCATCCCTGGAGATTCTGCCTGGTTCAGTAGATCTAAGACAAAGTCCAGTACTTTTCTTTTTTCTTGTTTTTAATTAATGCCCCAGTTGATTCTGATGTGACTGGTGGCTCTTGGGAGCTCCTGATCTCTCCAGAGTAATCTAGGCTAGTTGTGAATTCTTCAGAATAGAAATCTGTTAGAAATCTGTGCAAATAGAAACTTGTTCTGGTAAATTATAAATTACCAGATAAGTACTTGCAGAATAAACAGAATACATAATTAGAAACCATTAAGTGTCTTATCCCCACATGGAGATAATTTTCTGTATGCTTTTTGTTGGGTAATGTAGTGAAGAATGTTACACGGCATCCTGAGAAGCTGTATGTTGTGATGCTGGAACCTAAAAAAAAACAAAACAAAACTGTACACTGGTGTGTTCTTGTTCTGTTTCCTACTTGGGCCACACCTTCCTCTCCATTTCTTCTCGGGCATTATCTTCTTGTTGGCTAATGAAAGGATGGAGCCTGTATTGGCTTGTGCAAGCTGCTGCTGCCTTGAAGATTGTGGTTTTTCATCAGTACCTCCCTGGGGGTGGTGCTCTAGTCACCGTCCTGCTCTGAACAGATGCTTGCATAGGATTCCTAACCCAGTATCACAGCTTTTGGCCTCTCCCTTTGTCCTTACTTTAACCCAGTGGCTACATGTTGGCTTTTAGGCTGCATTTTTTAATCCTGCCAGGGAATCCATGGGGCTGTCCCCCACGGATGGGCTACTTCCAACCTCTGGGTGAGTCGGGCTTCCTGACACTGCTTACCATCCCCCTTGACAGCAGTTTGGTCTGACTGGTACACCTGGATGAGTATAGCACAGTGGCTAAGGGCGCACATTGGGGGGGGGGGGTGAGCGGGTTGTCTACAGGAATTTTTCATCCCAGGCTACAGCTTTTAGAGCAGCTGGATCTTTTGTCCTGGAGCAGAACTAGTGGAAACTGCATCAGGAGGTTGGCTGCCTGGGTCTTCTGCCTGGCCAGGTGAGCTGCCATCACTCCCCTCTGGATGCTAGAAGGAAAGTAATTTTTTGAATCTGTTACCAGATTTAAAGCAAGTCATGACTAGGTGTCAGTATGTTATTCCTAATGGCTTTTCTGCTTCGATACTGCACCCTTGGAAATACCCCATGTCTGGTTTCTCTGCTTTTAAGTAATGGATGCCAGAGATGGGCCCTTCCTAGGACTCTCTCTCTCTCTCTCTCTCTCTCTCTCTCTTTCTTTCTCTTTTTCTCTGAATTTATTGTGGGATTCCTCTGTTCTAGCCAGAACCAAATCTGGTCTTTCCTTGGGTCTCTCCTAGTCTCCAGTCTTTTTAAGTACTTGGTGCTTACTTAGTTGGTTTTTGTTTCCACTGCATATTTTTGTATGTGTCGTGGTTACAGTCACCAGATGACTCATGTCAGAGTAGGTCAGGCAGTGTTACAGCTTCTAATTGCGTTGATGTTTTGGTAAGGGAATTATTTGTGGAGGAAAAAAATACACACTGGGAATCTTGAGTCTGCATTAGGGGGATAACACTTGAAAAATGTGCACACGATAGCACTCTCCAAATATTTGTGTGGATTGTGGTTTCTGAGAGGGATTAGTTACTTTCTTCTTTCCTTATGTAGAACCAGGACGACTAATAAGAAAGAGTAGAGCACACATCATTGCTATGTTCTGGAAGAACATTCTGGCAAGACTTTCCAAAATTTAAGTCAGTCTTACGTCACTGAGGGCATTCATGCAAGGTTTGGGTACTGCAGAGAAGGTGGGGCTATCGGGTAACTTTTCAGAGTATTTTCAGATTTCATCCTCTTATTCTTAAGAAGACAGAAGCCATGAATGCCACGTCTGTGACACCATTCCTAGTAAAGGTCTGCCTTGCTTGCTCGCTCAGTAGACCAGGGAGTTCATAGCAAGGAGTCACTGTTTCCTCAGGCAGCCCTAGAAGCGCTGAGATAGAAGGAAGGCGATGGCACACTTGTATCTTGTCCTGCCTTTCCTTTGAGAGGCGCGTGTCCGTAGTACCGTTGCCCAGCTCTGCTCTCCTCCTGTGCGGTGTATAGCCACTTTTCCAGCATCCCTGTTGGACCTGTGGAAGAAAATAGCAGTGAATTGACCGTTAATCCTTCCCGGGTCTGAGGTGGACCGCTCCTTAGGAGTGGGTCCCCATTTCCATTGATGAGGAAGCTTCTCTCACTGAGGCCAGAAATACACTGGGGAACGAACGATCTTAGTGTCTCCCTCATTCTCCCTGCATTTACTCGCCCTTCTGTCGTTTAAACAACTCAGCATGTTTGGAGGAATAATAAAGGCATGGTCTCTACAGGGAATTTTAGAGGTGCATGTCTTCCTTTAGCATTTCTAGATGACTCCAGCTGTGTGGCAGTAAGTGAAGCAGGGAAGCCTGCCAGTGCGTGAACATTTTAATAAGTGGAAGATCTTCCTCCCGCCCCATGCCATTTTCTAATTGGTCACTCAGGGGTTTCTAGTCCCAAATACTCCCAAGTTCTCTGGTTGTGTTGTGGTATTTGCCTATATGGTACTGGTAGTCATGTATAGGAATAGTTGTATTTATTTCGAATTGTATTACCTAAGTGTCTTTCTAAAAGAGATCTGTACACTTTATAGTTCAAGAAAATACTTTGGTTTGGTTGAAGATGTTGCTCCCGGTCCTGGTAGAAGCAGCTAACGTTTCTTGAGCAATTCCTATGAACACTTTCCCTTTTATAGTAGACAGTAACATAACTTGGAAAAGTAACATAACCTGGAAAGCTAGGTCTTAGAATAGAGCCCTGTAGGCACTGCTGTTTTACTCTCAGGCATTTGAGGCTTGATGTCCAAGACATACTTGTATCCGCAGTGATTTCCAGCACAGTGCTTTGTGTTCAATAGATGATCAGTAAGTGCTGAATTTTGTTAAATGTAAAGCTGCTTTCAAGTGACTTGTGTTTTCTTTAAAGAAGGAGGCTTTGAAGAAAACTTTCTACTTCAGGGTGATTGCTTCTAACCCTCCCCTTCGTGACACTCAAGGAATGGAAGAGGATGTTTGGGTGGTAGGAGAGAGCTGACCTGTGTGGGTGTATTTGCACGTCACCGGCTTTCGCAGACCCGTCATTCATGGCAGTTCAGCCAGGGCTCTCCCCTTTCTCCATGGAGGGTGTGGGTTGTGTTCCGTGTGGAGTCTCAGTGGATGATAACCCAAGAAATATTAATGAAGCTCCAACTTGTGTAAGGCACAGTACTGACTGCAGAGATACGTAGAAGTAAATGAAAAATAGAGTTTCTGCCATTGAGAATCTTATCATCTAACTGGGAAGGTAAGAGGTAAAAGGCCTTTAAAGTTAACTATAACAGGGGTGGCTGGGTGGCTCAGTCAGTTAAGCGGCTGCTTTTGGCTCCGGTCATGATCCCAGGGTCCTCGGATCGAGTCCAATTTCGGGGTCCCTGCTGTCCTCCCTGGTCATGCTCTCTCTCTTTCAAAGAAATAAAATCTTAAAAAAAAGTTAACTGTAAGAGTAAAGTAACTCTTTAGGAATCTTAGATGGTCCATTGTTGTGGTTCTCAAACATTAGTGCACCTCAGAATCCCCTTTAGGGCTTTTTAAAAGTACATATCACCAGACCCTACCCCTAGAGTTTAGGATTTATTTGTTCTAGGTCCTGAGAATTGGCATTTCTAACAAGTACCTGGATGCTCTTGCTGCTGCTGGTTTGGAGACCACCCTGCAGAAACACTGGTCTGATGACGTGGTTTTCAGCCTTGATCCCGCACTAGCGCCCTTGCCAGGGCCCCACTCTCGACCGAATACATCATCTCTGTGGAGTACGACTTAGGTGTTTTTGTTTTGTTTTGTTTTGTTTTGTTTTATTTTGTTTTTAAGAACTCCCTGGATGGTTGTGATGTGCATTCGGTAGTCAGGCTCGAGACTCCCAGGTCCAATACATGTTGGGGGTGTAGAACTTCAGGACTGAGAAACCGATGATGTGACCCTTAGCTGTGGAGATGCAGGGACTGCAGCAATTTAGCCTGACCTTAGAGAGTGATAAGGGAAGAGAAAGGGATGATTTGCATTCTTATAAAGGTCATGCTGTGAACAAGTCCAACCTGTTTCCTAGCTGTTTCTTGAGTGAGGCCCATGAGTTGGTGAGCTTTTAATCAGGAACCACGTGGTTTCCCACTCAGCAAGAGGCAGTGGATAGGACTGAGGCACTTGCACCACCTTCTATCATAAGCATTCACTGGCCCCCACCCCTTCCTGATATAGATAGAAATCTGTTCATATTCAGACAGACTTGTATATGTGTTTCGTTGGAGTGAGGTGTGGCCTGGGGTTGTGTACTAATGATAAGCTGAACTTTGAGAAATGATTGCCATTTTTACATTTCATCCCTCTTAAGCCTGTTTGTTCATGTATAAAGTCCTGCACGTAGTTGTCAGTATTCAGTGTGCGTGAATGCTAGAACAATTTTAGTGACATTATTGTATTCATCAAGGACCCCCTCCCCGTCTAGCAATGAGCCTGACACATGGTGTCTGCTCAGTTAATCCATGTTTTTTGAATGAATCAACAAGGTAGTCTTTGATTTCGTGCAGTTGTGTATTAGCAAGGATGGGGAGAGCTTGTTCCTAAGGAGCTTTACAAAAAACTGCCTTGTAGTTCCCAACCCGGGCAAGAAATCTGTTAAGTTCGAAATAATGGAACATAAATGCAACAAATATAGCTGGAAATTAATTGTCTCAGTAGGCACTAGTCATAGCTACCTGTTATCTAAAGAGGTCTTTCATTTTCAGTTTTAACTGGTATTTAGCCACGTCAAATTTTAGATGTCAGTATTAAATTTTATTTTTTATTTTATGAAGTTTAATTGATTATAAAATAACTTACACTGTAAGAATAGGCCTGTGTTTAATTTGGAACTACTAGAGCCTTTGTTGTAATAGATTTCATAAGGCTCAGAATTATAAAATTAATATTAGAGAGTTGGTACTTGTTAAAATTTTGACCTCTATTTTTTAAAGCCCATTGGAATGATGTACAGTGAAATGGCTGTGCTGGTGATAGGGGTTACTCTCCATCCACAGGTTCTTAGGAAGCTTGATACAGCTCTGCTGTAACTGCTTCGTCTGGATTTTTGGCTCAGGGCAAAAAGGAGGAGGGCGCTAAAGAAACCTGATCAGACCATTTGATGCTAATTTCACAGGTGGCTGGTCACTGTGTGGCTGGCTGTTGTTGTTTATAGAGCTGTAAGTGGGTGTTGCTACACACAGGAGCTTGAAAGGAAGGTTCCCGTCAGGGTTTAGCAGTAAATGTATAAAAGCAGAATCTGGAAACAAATGGTCATTGGCGAGTAGTCACTTCTGGAGTTAAGTGACATCATTAGTGGCTTCATGATTTCCACTCTCACCTCATCACCTTTTCTGAATCCTTTTGGAAACAAGCAACAAACCAGACCAGAACAACTGGGGATAGTCTCTCCTTCTAATTGGGGTTGATAGGATTTTAATCAGGTTGACTTAGGTTTTCAGCTGCAGTTTAAAGAGTTATCCACAAAGGTATAAATTAAATAATCAGAATTACATTTCTAAAGTCAAGAGGACTTGATCATTTCCTCTACTTCCTTTTACTCCCTCTCCTATTTCCATGTCCCCCAAGGGGAAACTGAAAATCTAGCAAGATTATATAACCAGTTTAATTTCACAGTTAGCAGTGAATCTGGGACCAGACTTTGGATCTTGAGGCTTCCCCAGTTTAGCTTTTTCTGTCATATTAGTCCTTAAGGAAAGTACACTTTTTATTTCTTGAATTCAAGACTTTGTCTTCCTAGCCCAGAAAAAGGTTATCCTTTGCTATGGTATTTTCTAAGAATTAAAGTGAGAGTTGAAAAATGGTTTTATTTATTTTCATTTCTTGAAATGAAAAATAATAGTAAAACAAATTCCTTCTGTAGGTAATGCATCTGCCAGTTACCACCAGCTTTAGGAATAACAGCAGTGCCTCTTTGTGGAATGGGGGCCTGCGTGGGTACAGGGGCTGGTGAGGAGCACAGAACAGCACCAGCAGCAGGCTTTGGGGAGCGGCTGCGTGTTGGCTGGAGGCACGAGCAGGTAACACTTGGAGAGAGAGGGTGCTGTGAATCACAGCTTGGCCTGGGCTTTCCACTGGAGACCAGCTCTCCTAAACAGAAGGCTCTTCTGCCCCGCCCATGGTGGCCTGTTGGCAAAGAGATAGAAGACTTGTTTGTTTAAAGTTTTACTAGCTAATTATACTGCACGAATTGACAGGCATCTCTATCAGAGAGAGGATTTCCAGTCTCTTGGAAGCACTTCACCACATTACTTGTAATCTAACCTCAATGTAGACTGCAATGACTGGTTTTTATTTGTTTGTTTTTCTCTCCTTCCCTTCCCACTTGTTTCAAAGGCCACACACCAAGCTGTGGGGAGGTAGCTGCTTACTAGCGGAGAATTGGCTGCCTTTCTCTGGTCAGCCCTGTGTGGCTTTGGGTCAGCCATTCTCAGGTTACAAATCCTGGTGTGAAGGCCTGTAGTTGGACACTGGGCTTAGGCTTTCCAGTAGAAAGACTTGCTAATTCCCCATTTGTAAGTGGAGGCAGGGAGATTAACTCAGTGTTTCCAAGCCTTCAGAATAGTTTGTTAGAAATACCAGCTCTTGGGTGCTAATCTCTGTGGACCAGGTCAGGTACATCTGATGGGGGAGGGGGTAGTTTGGAACCTTGACCTGAGGGGTAGCTCCCAATCTGGATGGTTTTTGCATGATCCCTTCCAGAAAAAGAGGGACTTTATTTTAGCTACAGTCAGTTCTCAATGATTTGTCTTATAAACATTTTCAATCCCAGAGACATTTCCCTCAGTTTCCTGGATTATATTCCCAGACTCCTTGGTTAGTATGTACCCTGGAGACAGAAAAATAATTTTCCTCTTAATTTTAGGAAAAGCTAATCAGGGAGGGAAATTTGCCCTTGAAGAAGAAGGGGGCACAGGGGAGGGAACTCCCCTAGAAGAACAAAATAAGAAATCTACCTTACATTACAACCAACTCTAACTTTTAGAAAGCATCCTCTGTTGGGAAGGAACAATGTGCTACATTGCCTTGTCTTCGGGTGGTTGATTAAGGCAGCTGCAGTTCAGCTCTCTATCACCTCACAAGAGTAATTCCCTTTTCTGAAAGGCCTTGTTGAGTCTTGAAGAATTATTTAAATGGACTCTAAATATTTAGCTCAGTACTAAGATTCTAGTTATATGGATTTGTTGTGTATCTGCATTGGCTTAAAGTTGTGTCCCCTACGCGGCATCTTACTTCTTACCCATATGCACATCCATAGTCCACATGTTGGGGTGCTCCCTTATATGCCCAGCCCTGCCACATGTGCAGTGTAGTCCCTTTGACCTCTCAAGAGGGTGCTGCTCCTCTTTTTTTTTTGCTTTCCTTATCCCAGGTGACATCTCCAAACCGCTCTGACTTGAAGCCCCCCTGATGTGGTGGCTCTCTCCTGTGCCTCCTGGAGAATCTGTGCAAGACAGGTCATCCTTTGCAGATGAGAGCCTTCGTGTTAGAGGGAGGAATGATTTTACACTGGCACTGTTAGAAGTCATTTTGGGAGGGACCAGACCTGTGGTGATGGCAGGAGGGTCCTTATAACTTCTGCTCTGGTCCTTGTGAACTACGTGGTTTGTGCCGAGCTGGACACTGGTCATTGAAGTAGATGCTTGTTCTCCAGCTACAGAGTGGTCCCCAGCTGGCAGATTTCTCACTGGGATTCAGTTTCGTTGGCTGCTGCTGTTTGTTGTGCCCACACTGATTTTTGCGGCATCTTTCCAGACTCTTGAGTCTTTTCCAAGCAAGGGAGATAGCTGAATCCTTTGCCCTCCCCCTTCTTTTCTTCTTTCGGATATTCCATGTCTATTAGGGAAGGACTCCCAGTGAAATAAAATGAGGGCAAGAAAGTAGCATGCCTGTGGCGTAAAAATGCTGTTAGCAGGCTTGAGGCATATCAGAGAGATTGGCCCTGAGAGTAACGTTTTACTGCCTTTTTGCTTTTGAACTTTTTTTTTTCCTTTCCTTTGCTGTTTCTGCGGCTTGGGATTTATCCTGAATTTAAGAACGGACTGTTTTTGATCATTTGAATAGGTATCACCATTCAGCAGGGAATACATGTGCACACTGAGATGTCTCTTAAAGCCAATTTGTAATATAAGTCATTTGAAAGGATTCCTTTATTCGGTAATGTGTTTCTACTTCAAATTCTCTGCGTGGATTTATGCATTCATTTTCTGTTTTACCAGGTGATTTGCTTTTATTATGCTGCTATGACAGCCCCTTCCCACCTTTAACTACTACTCCCAGATACCTGAGCATGTTTTCCAGTGCAAGTAGGCATTAAACTACCCAAAATGGCATCAGGTGACAGCCCCACAAAGTTGGAGAGAAGGAGGGCCTTGGTTCCAGGAAAATCCCTGCTGGCTTGGTCAGGCTATTATAAAAAGATTATGTGGCCCTTGGAGAGACCCGGATAGGTGATTGAAGTCCTAATGAGAAGTCAGTCCTCAGCTGCCAGTTGGAGAAGTCTAAAATCAGGGTATGTTCTTCCCTCTCACAACTTTCAGTAGCCAGAGGAGACGCTCTCTTTCTCAAGGTCTAGCTAGCTCTTTGATGAGGAGGAGAAGGGAATAGACGAAGCTGTCTTCAGTTATGCTGCAGGATCTCAGTTCAAAGAGTTATGGTTTGCCTTGCCTTTTCCTGCTTGGGGTTTGCTGCTGTTTTTATTTTGGGGTGTGGGGAGGTTGGCTGAAGGGCTTCCAGCCTCAGACAGGCTCTGAAAGGGTGGCATCAGTGAGACATGTTTTGATTCCACTATCTCTTGTTTCATTAAGAGGAAATGAGCAGCTGGTTGACCTAGAATAATGCCAAGGGGAACTGGGGAATTGTTACTTGTAAATGGAAAGGAAGAAAGGAACAGATACTGGGAGGCAGTGGCATGATGAACAGCTGATGCCTTCAGAGAATAGAGCTTGCTTGTCTTCCTGTGATTTCTTTTCTAACCATGGAGGACATAGGGGGAGGAGGCACGTGGCTTGTTGGCATTGAAGTCAACATTCTACTCATTTAATTCACTAATTAATTTCACAGCCTTCTCTTGTGTTTCTACTGTGTGCTGGGTACTATTCTAGGTAACAGGGTTGTAGTGGTAAACATAAAATATCTTGATACTTAAATTCTCCTGAGGGGTGGTGGTGAAGACAGATTCATAATGATGGTGGTGGTGATAAATGGTGTGAAAGAAAAAAAAGGGGGGGGGAGATGGGATCAGGAACTATTTCAGTAAGTGTGGTCTTGGAAGGCCTTCTTAAAAATGACCATAAAATAAATAAATGGCCATTAAAAAATGGAGTTGTTATTACCTAAACTCTTTTTTTTTTTTTTAAGATTTTATTTATTTGACAGAGAGAAACACAGCCCGAGAGGGAACACAAGCAGGGGGAATGAGAGAGGGAGAAGCAGGCTTCCCGCCGAGTAGGCAGCCCGACATGGGGCTCGATCCCGGGTCTCGGGGATCATGACCTGAGCCGAAGGCAGTTGCTTAACCAACTGAGCCACCCAGGCGCCCCTACCTAAACTCTTTTAAACTCTTCAGTTGTTAAAGTTATTATGGGATGTGAGCATGCATAGAAACTTTTTTTCCCAAGTTTATTTATTTATAATCTCTACATCCAACGTGGGGCTCCACTCATGACCCCAAGATCAGCTCTGCTGACTGAGCCAGCCAGATGCCCCATAAATTGTGATTTTTATTAATTTTTTTTAAGTATTCTCTAGGCCCAGCAAGGGGCTTGAACTCACCACCCTAAGATTAAGAGTCACCAACTGAAGGGGCGCCTGAGTGGCTCAGAGGATTAAGCCCTGCCTTCAGCTTAGGTCATGATCTCAGGGTCCTGGGATCGAGTCCCATATTGGGCTCTCTGCTCAGCAGGGAGCCTGCTTTCCCCCTCTTTCTCTGCCTGCCTCTCTGCCTATTTGTGATCTCTCTCTGTGTCGAATAAATAAATAGAATCTTAAAAAAAAAAGTCACCAACTGAGTGACTGAGCCAGTCAGGTGCCCCCTAGCATGTACAGAAACTTAAATGAATTGTTTTCTCTACATTTTTGAGGGTGTTTTAAAGACCCATCTCCTCTTTTTTTTATTCCTGGACATGCAGCCTTTGTTAGCTGGATTAGAATTCATCATTTCGTTGCTTTTAGTGTAGATTGTCTTAAGACAGTCTAAGATTTTCAGGGTGTAATTTTCAGGAAGTTGTTCGATGTGATTGAGAGGCTTCTCCTTAGTCCAAATAGATGTCCCCCAGGGTTGGTCCTTGTCACTGTTGTTTTGTTTTAAGTGGGAATAAGTAACTTTTGGGTATCTGAAATGAAGTGAAGAATAAGCAGTGCCTGAACAGAGAATCTCTTCTCAAGAGCAGAGTGCCAGCAGCCAGAGGTGTAACTCAGTGGCTGGCTGACAGGATAAAGCAGTGCCCTCGTTTTCCCTTTCAGGGGATGGGATGCTATAGTTTTGTCTCTGGACTGCCCTGATAAACAGGAGCTCCATTTTCTGTCATTTCCTCGGAAAGGACAGAGTTGTATGAAAAGAGAACCCTTAGTTGTATAGCCCTCCTGAAAGGCGGGGCTCTTTGCTATTGGATCCCATCTAATTGCATCTGTTCCATAAGACTCCCCCTCTCACAGTGGTTTTTAAGACAGCATTTCTTTCTTTTTTTTTTTTTAAGACAGCATTTCTTATCTTAACATATTAGTGGGTGACAGCCAGCATTTTTTTTTTTTTAGTGGAATCAAATAGGTGATATCAGAGTGTATCATTCTTACTGAGAGTGTATATTGTTTCCGATATATGTGTGTATGTACCAGATCCTGATGATAATGTATTCTTACTGTGTTGTGCTTTAAAAAGTGTGAAGAGCAAGTGTGTGAGGCACCTGGGTGGCACAGTTGTTAAGGTGTCTGGCTGTTAATTTCAGCTTAGGCCGTGGTCTCAGGGTTGGGGGACTGACTCTCTCACCCTGTCCCTCTACTCCTTCCCCTCCCGACTCGCTTGTGTTCACTCATGCTCTCTCTAAACAAACAAACAAATAAGATAAAAAGTTTAAAACCATAACCTATGAGATGAGTGTTGATATTTTGACAGATGGGGAAACTAAGTTTGAGAGGCCACTGCCTAGAATCAGTAAAATTTGAATTGTGCTCCTTCTGGCTTTCTGCATTTGATCCGGGACGTGACAATTAAATTGGTCACAGGACTTTTCATTTCTGATGATGTTTACAGGATTGGAGTTCACAGAGACACGATCTTGCCTATGAACATTGTTTTAAAATGAGATTACCAAGCCAAAGTTTGGTTTCTCAAAACATCTCTGTGTGGTCTACTTTTGGGGAGGGGTAAAGAAAGCTGAGCCTAGTTACTTTTCTTTATTAACAAACAAGGGAAATCTAGAAGCTCTTTCCCTTTCTCAGAAGGAGCGCTTAGTTTCATCCAGGATGAGAAACTAGAAGCAGAACAGGCTGTTTCCAGAGCATTCAGGAGAATTTGCTGAGACCGCCGTTGGTGTGGTGAGTTGCGTGGACATAGCAAGAGTCCAGCACTGTGCATAAAATGTTTTGGTTTTCCCTAGTCAGGCATACTTTCACATAGCCTCACTAACTTCTAGTATAGTAACTACTGTTAACATTTGTCACCAGTCTTACCCATGTCCCCAGCCTCCTGGGAAAGAGGTGGACATTTCCCTGATGTTGTAGGCAGCTATTTTGGCCTTAAAGGGCAGACTTTTTAGAGAGGCAGTATTTTCTGTCTTTCCTCTTGCCTATAGTCATTCTTGAATGGATTCCTGATTGGTTCAGCTAGACTTTATATTTTTGCATAGAAGAAATTGCTCTTGCTGAAGATGGCAGAAAAGTACAGTGAAAACCTGTTGCCCACTTCCTTATTTTCTTCCCTATTTTGTTACCCTACCCCGCCCAAAACCAACCCTCCAGTAAAAAGTGACCTTTTGGCTCAGGGCCCTATCTGAGTGTTTTGTGTGGCAGAGCTGTCTCTGGCTGACTCCCAGGATTGTTAATGACTTCCTCCTCTGTCTCTAAATAATTGCTTGAATAGACAGCTGTGGAGAGACATGGCCCCCAGCTTGCAGGCTCATTAATTCCAGCCATATGGAAGAGGGTGCAAAGGAAGAAAGTGGAAGTTATTTGGCCAATAGTAGCAGGTTGGAGAAAACAAAACTAGAGGCTTTAGGGGAAGGACAGCACCACAGTGTTGGAGATTAGACTTGGAGTTGGTGAGGTCTGAGCAGACTTTAGCCTAAGGCAACTTCCTGCCTTAAATCCCAAATACAAGGCAACAAAGTAAGAAACGATTATTTGGGTTCTAAAGTCGTTCCAGTTGGGTTCCTCCAGTGTTGAGTATAACTTAGCTTGTAGGATACTTGGTTTTGTGCAACTGTTCAAGAACAGAAGCATCCAAGTAAAGTAGAAAAAAGTCCAATGAACTAAGAGGGAAGACACCCAAGAGATTCCCCAAAGTCAGCTGTCATGGTCTGGGCCATTATTCTGAACTTCCTCTTTTGTCTATTCCCACAGTGGCCTGGAAGCAAGTTTCAAAAAAGAAACTTCCATACCATGGTCCTTCAAAAAAAAAAAATTTTAAAATGTGTATAGCCAGAGGGAGGGTCAGATACAACTGGGGAACAAGTATTCTAATTAACTGTTCCATTCAGCTCCTAACACCTGGCATATAGGCTTATAAAAGAAACAGGGTAGGGCACTTGACTTTTATTTTTCAAGAACAGGAAGCATATTAGATTTCTAAGAAAATGCAAATGCTTTCCTAATAAACAAATTATAAAAGAAGTTTATGCAGGTCTTAGACAAGGGGCAGCAAACAGATGAATATGTAATGCCCTCAACAAACAAGAAGATGAAGAGCTTTTTATGTGGGTGACTTCTTGGTGTCTAATCCATGTACACCAAAGGTGCATCTTTAAGGCCATTTTCCCAAAGTGCACGAAGCTAAGCATGTCAACTTTGCCTTTGTAGTTTTGCAAGTTTTCCTGTGACATGTGTTCCTTTTTACCTGAAAAACTAAACAAGTGGGTGATTTCCATTAGAACAGTGGTTTTCAAACTTTGATGTACATTGGAAGATGTTTGTGCATCCTCTGGTTCTTTTCTGAAGTTAAAAACACCCATCATTGTTGGATTTAATATCTGAACTCTCTGACCCTTAGCAAAGTTGATAAGATAGGCAGTGGGTTTGTTTAATAGTTATTTTTTTAAATATTGATTTATTCATTCATTCACTCATTTATTTATTTGACACAGAGAGAGAGATCACAAGTAGGCAGAGAGGCAGGCAGAGAGAGAGGAGGAAGCAGACTCCCCGCCGAGCAGAGGGCCCGATGCAGGCCTCGATTCCAGGACCCTGAGATCATGACCTGAGCCGAAGGCAGAGGCTTTAACCCACTGAGCCACCCAGGTGCCCAGTTATTTTGTTTTTGAAGAACTGAAGAAGTTCTGAATCTTTCCCAAGGTTTTGAAACATCAAAGAATCATTGTTTTATGTAATCTGGATTTTATCTCCAAATTATGTGTTTTTGAATACACATTATGTGGGATAATGGTGGTGTGTCAGTGAGAGGGAGGGACTGTGAATGAGAAATTTCTTGAACTGAATCTTAGTGAAAGCATATAGCAGGAACCATATGGTAATAGTATTCTGGATAAGAGTCACTTCCTGGTTTTTCTGGCCGCGGACACCCTGTAACCTCTGCTGCTCAGTTTGCTCCCCTGAAAAATTGGAATACCTGCCTCTTAGGATTGTTGTAAGATTAAATGAGACTTCTCAAAATCACTTAGAACAGCACATGACCAATCCTGTTTCAGTGACCGTTAGAACACAGTATCAGAGAACATTCTAGAACTGTATGGTCCAGAAGATGCTTTCATCTATAAAGTCTGTTAGTGGAGGGGCTTCCACATCCCTCAATTACCTTTCTTTTGCTTACTCAGGAAGTTCTTCTTCCTAACCTAAATTTTTTATACTGTGCTGCTGAGTCTCTCCTGGGATTGCTTGTATCTCGAGCTGCAACTGGGTTCCGTTCTCACATAACTGAAACACTGTGGGCTCCCTCTGTGGGCTCAATTCTGATATTCGGACTGTCCTGGTGACTCTTGGACTCCATGATGCTGAAACCACCCCAGTTTTCTGTTCTGTTCAGCAGAGATCTGCTTGGGGCTAACTTGGATGGAAGGGTGACCTCATGGTTTCTGATGCTATCTTTCAATTTATATAACTCAGCCCTGAGCATGCTTTTTAAAAATAATGGCCCTAAATTGCTGACATCTTGTCATTTGCTCAGACTCCTAAATCTTTCTGTGCTCTCTAGACTGAATGGGATCAGCTGGAGCAAGATTCCTTTGTGAAGCCCTGCATTTTCTGTGCTTGGCGAGTGACCTCCGATAGAGCTGTGTGTTCCCTCCGAGTAACATGGGTAATGATTACAGCGACAATGCTGCTATTGTGTCCAGAGGTTTGGGGCTGTAATTTCATAATGAAATTGAAAAACATGAGATTAAAAACCTGAATATAGCACAGTAATTATATTTAAGTATCACAAATCATCTCCCTGTATTTAGTTAGGTGTTAGAGATTTGGCCTCTCTTTGTGGAGTGTGGTCACGTCGTTTCATACGTCTGCAAAATGGAAAGCTTCTAATTTATGGCTAAAATGTGGGAATTGCTTTCTCTTAATGGGAAGGTGACGAGAATGGTATTGAATTTGAAGGAGCTGGTTTGCTTCATTGACTAGAGTCAAGAAGGGAGGTTGTAGAACAGCTGCCAAAGTAAAGAAATGTTTGGGTCTTTTCATGGTTTAATTCCCTGATACTTAAACGTGACTACAGGTTCTCTCTCTAGAAATTAACTGACATAGGCCCGCCTGGGAAATTCTCCAGGCCTTCAACAAGCCCAGTAGTCTTAGAGGTATGACTCTTTACCTTACCTAAGGCAAGGTTTCTGGCAAACATAGCTCTGGTTTGTTTCCCACAGGTAAGTAGTGCACTGTTGGTGCCTGGTCCATTCATTGCCTGAGAACTTGCATGTACCTGCTGGTTCTTTAGCTTGGCTGAGCCCTTTGTGGGGTGGGAGGGTGGAGAACGTGTAGGTGATAGTGGTTGGCAGGCATTCCTGGGGCATAAGGACTAGGGAATAGACTCAGGGCTCTTCTTTAATTTTTTTTTTTTTTTAAGATTTTATTTATTTGACAGAGAGAAACACAGCGAGAGAGGGAACACAAGCAAGGGGAGTGAGAGAGGGAGAAGCAGGCTTCCCACCGAGCAGGAAACCTGATGTGGGACTCGATCCCGGGTCTCCGGGATCATGACCTGAGCCGAAGGCAGTCGCTTAAGCAACTGAGCCACCCAGGCGTCCCAGGGCTCTTCTTTAATAGGAAGTTGGGGGAGACGTGGTTTAAGACTAATGGTAACTTCATCTACTTGATGTCTAGGAAACATTGGGTATAAAATGATCAGAGAAGGAAGTTGTGAAGGGGATAACTATGGTTGTTGGTTATTTACTGATTATCAACATTAGCCAAGCCCTTTTTGTTACCGTTTTTATTTATATATATATTTAAAGATTTTTACTTATTCATTCATGAGAGACAGAGAGGCAGAGGGAGAAGCAGGCTCCCCACTGAGCAGGGAACCTGATGCGGGACTCCCAGGACCCCAGGATCATGACCTGAGCCAAAGGCAGGTGCCCAACCATCTGAGCCACCCAGTCGCCCTTAGTTACCATTTTTTTTAAAACATTTTATTTATTTATTTGAGAGAGATTGAGTGAGAGAGAGTATGAGAGGGGAGAAGGTCAGAGGGAGAAGCAGACGCCCTGCAGAGCTGGGAGCCCGATGCGGGACTTGATCCTGGGACTCCAGGATTATGACCTGAGCTGAAGGCAGTGGCTTAACCAACTGAGCCACCCAGGCACCCCTTTGTTACCGTTTTTAAATATCACAGTAGACACTGCTTTAGAGGCATACTGTCCCTATACTGTCTCCTATCCCCCAAATAATTTCTGTTGATGCAAACATTACAGATTGTTCCTTCTGCAAAGATTTCCTACAGGATACGCTGTGTATCTATAAGGCTAAGTAATTGGATTACCTGAACTGCTTTGGGTCACCATTTGTTGGTAAAAGTATGGCCTGTCAAATCACTAGCATTCAAATTACTGGGGAACTTAACCTAACCTCTGTATTTCCAGGTTCTTCAATTCGCCCTATCTGGAGATACTCTGGTTTAGTAGGTGGAGTGGGTGGGTTTGTGGTCTAGGAATCTATTTTGTAACAACCACCCCTGGGATTCTTCTAGATTTTGAGACTCACTGCCTTAGGGCCCTGAGTTTCAGAAGTAGGGTTGTTCCAATGGATAGATTTTGTTGAAATTTGTTCTGCTGTTTAGTCCCCTGGTTAAGCCCTTTATCATCAATATCTTGGATAAAAATACCTGCTTTGATTGATTCCATTTCCTCTCGATGTAAGGAGCACTGGGCGTCTTTCAGTTTTACCCATCGTTTTGGATAGCCCATAGAAAGGAGGAAGGCACAAACCTGGTGTTTTCACTTCAGGCCTGCTAGGGAAGAGATGGCCCACCTCCACTGTAAATTTGGGCTTCTCCACGAGCTTTAGTAGTTTCTGTTTCCACTAGAAACTCACTGAAAATTCTAGCACTATTCATGTTTTTGGCAAAGTAGATAAAAACAGCAATTCAATTAAATTCATCAAACATTTATTGAGTAGCTGCTGAGGCTAAAGTGGTGTGCCAAGGGGAATGACATAGATAAGTAAAAACAGTTTCTAGCCTCCGTCCAAGAGGCCGTTATTCTAATGGTATAGTCAGGCCTGTTGTAGTCAGGCAAATGTAGCTGTAACCTGCCACATGATAGGTCTTCCGAAAAGTGAAGTCAAAGCAAAGAGCACTTACAAGAATGCCGGGGTAGAAATAGTTATATTCTAGTTAGGCAAATGTGTTCTTTGGGGAAATGGTCCAGGGCAGCAGCTCTCCTCCTTTCCTATGCTTTAGAATCACATGGGGGAAATTAAATTTTTTTTTTTTTAAGATTTTGTTTATTTGACAGAGAGCATGCGCAAAGTGAGAGAGAGTGGGGGGAGGGGCGGAGAGAGAAAGAGAGAGAGGGAGAGAGAGTATCTCAAGTAGACTCCTTACTGAGTGCAGAGCCTGATGCAGGACTTCATCTCAGGACCTCAAAATCACGACCTGAGCTGAAGTCAAGAGTCAGACAGTTAACCTACTGAGCCACCCAGGCTCCTTGTTTAGGGTAGTTTTTTTAAAAAAAAAATCCTAATATCCAGGACATACACCTTAGCAAGCAGATCAGAATTTCTGGAGTTTGGACCCAGGCAGCCCTACTTTTTAAAGCTTGCTACAGGATTTTTCTGTACAGCCAAGACAGAGCCACTGATAGAAGAAATAGGCTGTCATTGCTAAGGGGAATAGGCAGAGAAGGAAGGGCTTTGTGGGCCATAACAGAGGCCCAGAGGCAGTAAAGTGAAAGCTTTGGTTGGAGAAATGCTACTCAGTGGGGTCTAGGCTCTTGGAGTGAGTGGGGAGGGAAATTATACTGACTAGGTAGGATTGGATTAAAACATTGTGCCACGGAATTGGGAGACATGTTTTTGTTACTGTCATTAGAATGCCTTTTTTTTTTTTTCTTTTAAGATTTTTTTATTTATTTGACAGAGAGAAACACAGCCAGAGGGGGAACGCAAGCAGGGGGAGTGAGAGAGGGAGCAGCAGGCTCCCCGCCGAGCGGGGAGCCCGATGTGGGACTCGATCCCGAGTCTCCGGGATCATGACCTGAGCCGAAGGCAGTCGCCCAACCAACTGAGCCACCCAGGTGCCCTAGAATGCCTTCTTATCTCATAATGAAGATGGGAAATGAGATGCTGAGAACTTTGTACTTTCCCAAGGTGCTGGTAGGTACAGGCAGATAACAGGAGGCATTTCTTCCATTCTCAAGGCTCTTTGCATTCTATCTTCCATGCTAGTGCCATGATTTCCGTGCTCTCTTGGCATCTGTTCTTGGCAGTTTTCTTCTGTAAAAGAACACCAAAGGCAAGATCGGGTCAGAGTGGCAGGAAGGTGTTGATGTTAGGCAAGACTATGGCAATTTTTCTTATCTTTTGGTTGCACTCCAGTGACAACGTTGTGGGAGAATTGCTGGCTGTACTGCAGGCAGATGTTTGCAAGTCCAAGTGTGTATGTTTCTGTGCTTTTGCAGCTGCATCCATTTTGTGCCTGATTCCACTGAGGACTGGTGCTTTATCTGCTTATTGCTGGTTCCAGGAAGTTAATTTGCAGGTGCTATAAATATGCATGGTTCATATACTTCATTTATTCTTTCTTCCCCGAAGCCCCTTTTCTTTATTAGGCACCTTTCATTTGTATGTTTTGTGGCTGTGTTTTTTGTTGTTCTTTTTTTAATGTCACTATTTTGATAGTAACAATAAAGGTAAAGCCACTCAGTCATGCAGGACTCTTTTGAAAAGTGCTTTGGGCAGGTGCAGCTGAGTGGCCTGAGGGGAGGGCCATGTATCAAGGTTTGCTGTCTGTTGTTATAGGTAAAAAAAAAAAAAAATGAGCAGAGTTCAGTAGAGAGCTCATTTTCTTTAATACTGGTGTGGAGGCTATGTATTCACAAACACAGACTTTAGAGTAGTTCATACAATAGTACCACCCATGTACCTACCCATCCGTTACTGTATTCGTCTGTCCGTCCGTCCATTCATCCATCCATCCATCCACCCACTCACCTGTTCATCCACCCAGTCATTCACCTATCCCTTTAGAAAAGATAGTGCAATATAGGAGTTGAAAGTATGGATTCTGGAGCCAATCTGCCTGAGTTCAAATAGTGGCCTCTGCACTTGCTTAATAACATTTTCTTTCTTCTTTGAAATGGACGTGGTGATAATAACAACCTTACAGAGTTGTGATGATTAAGGGATTAACATATGTGGAAGTGACATGCTGAGGAAGGACATGGACAGAGGAAGTTCTAAATTGTCTGCTACTGTTCTGTTACCCTTGCTATGAATCACTGCGAAGAAAATACAGTGACAAATAAATTTGGTCAATGGGCTTTCAGTTTTGTGATCTTAGAATTTATCAGGAGAAAAAGGTTGGAAAGGGAGGTTTTGGGGGCATCACAGGGCCTTGATTCCAGATTTTAGGATTGGTAGACAGCGAGAAGTCCCACCCTCACCTCTCCTACAAGGGATGGTGTCTTAGTGAAAGATGTGCATCAGGAAGGTATTTTTATAGTTTTGTGCAAAATATGTAATTTGCAGTATTAAAACGGTTAGAAAGCTATTTTAATGGTCCAAGGTACAATATAACAAGGAAATGAATGAGAGTGGTGCCAACAGAAATAGACATTAGCAGTTGAAGACAGAAGATTCCCCCCTCCCCCATTTAACTTGTCAGTTCCATCTCGTTGATTCTACCTGGCTTAAGAAGGGGAGATGGGAACTTGATTTGGAACCTAACATATTGCTGAATTAGTGCTCTCGTTTCCATGTCCATCCTTGATGAGAAGGGGAGCCTGTTACATCCATGTACATGTCATTACTGGTCCTAGGAGGCAGAGAGGCTGTAGAGTGATTAGGGCCAGAACACAGAACTAGGTTTTTCCATTCTCTGCTTTTACATGGCTCATTGTAAACAGGACCCAATTAGCTCTTGAAGCATGCCTGCCTGTTCTCTTCTCCACCTAATTACTGTGTGAAGCTTGGGTTCATGCACACAGTTACCTTGATTAAACAGTAAGTTTATGGAGCTATAAATGTTCCAACACTACTTTGAGAGGGCCCTTCAGACGTTAACGTTCAAGGTTTCTGTGGGTGGGCTGAGAACAGCCGCTGTGGATGGTTTGCAGATATGACACCTTGAGTTTTCTATGCCTGTTCACAGCCCTTCTTCAGCAGCCAGTAGACAATGCAGTGAAAAGATGTAACCTGACTGAAGATGGAGTAGACCAGACGTTTGAAAATAGGATTCTGCACAGTCCTGTAGTCTCTCCCAAATTGGACATTTTTGTGGTGTGATCTGGAAGAAGAAGAACATTTATAGCCAAACCTCACTAAATTGAACAATTGTGGGGATGGTGCAGACAGATTTGTGGGGTAGTTGGAAAGAAAAGCAGTTCCATTATTTGTAGTTACATGGTAGTGGCTTGAGCAAGGATAGTGAAGTGTTGCCTGGCAGAACATTTTTTGGAGATCAGCCTTCATGTATAATTAGGAGTATCAATCTTTAATAGTATATTTGATTTTTCCCCCCTCTTTGATGGTGTGACTATGTCTATATGCTCTCATTTGCCCTGATATTAGAATCTGTATGTTTGAGATAAAACTTGCTTTGGCCTAGCTCGAGGCCTGACTGCCCCAGAAATTGTGAATTAATTAGAGTGCCTCTGAGGGTGGAGGATTTTTGACAGTGTACAGTGGAATCATATGTGCAGATTGCCTAGTGCAGGGCCAATTATTTCATTTTACTCTCTCCTTCCACTTTGAATGAGGGAGTTGCTAAGTTTTGAGGCTACGTTTTGGGCTACTGCTCTCCACTTCCCCTCCAGGAAGTAACCTCTTAGGGAGATGTTCTGGGATCCAGGGATGGTTGGGGCAGGGGTAAGGGTAGGTGGGAGGTAAGGATAAGTATTTCCCAGAGCCCAGGTGCCCCTGCCCTCTGGTCTGGAAATCTGTGGTTCTCAAAATGCCATATGCCTGAGAATCACCTGAGGGACTTCTTAGAGGTTCAACAACACCCCACTCTTGCCCCTCCTACAAGGGAAGGTGTCAGACTCCATAGATCTGAGGAGCTGCTCTCTGGTAGAGATTAGGTGCAAATCCCAAATCTGACCCTGGATTGCCGTGTGCCCACTCTGCATTCCTGGGCAGGTAAGAAGGCAGTGGTTCCCTCAGCACAGATGGGAAGCTCTCGCTTTTCTTTTTTGCCCTTTTAAAATCACTCTAAAGAGAGTTTTAGATATGCAGCAAAGCAGGAAGGAAGGCTGACTTTGCCTGTCTCCAGAGTCTTGCAGAGATGAAGGAAGGGCCTGCACTTTGAGGCAGCTGGGGATTTGTGGTGTTCCAGAAGACCTCAGCTCTCAAATGGGCTCTTGGCAGGCTCACTGATAATCGCAGTGTGATTGCTACTTGGCTTCCTTATTTAAGAAGCTCCTAAATTTTCTTTCCTACGCTATAAGGTTATGTCTTCACCAGCTCCTCACATTTTAAAAAAAGAAATAGAAGGAGGCAAAAACAAATCCCAGAACATTTTTTTTCTTTTTCTAAAGGTTACAAACATAAATCATATTTGAGAACAATGAATGGACCTTATTTTTTATCTTCAGAAAGCTAGGCCTCTGGCATCTTAAAAAGAATCTTTATTTTAGAAAGGAAGGAGACTGGTATAGCGGCAGGACTGTGATCTGGGGATCAGGAGACTTGGCTCTGCCACTGGCTGCCTGGGGCTCCTGGGTCAGAACCAGTCTTCACTTTGAGCCATTTTCCCTATCTGTGAAATGTGGGGGCCCTGAAGCTACTGCAGCTGTAATGCTTTATGATTCTGGTCATGGGCTCAGTAATAGGCATTTTCTAGATTTTGTCACTCTATTTCAGATTGGTGAATATGGCATACACCATCCGTCTTTGCTACACACAGGGCATGTCTTTATCAGTGCTTTGTAAAACTGGAGTGTCAGTACCGGGGGGACTGTCAGAGAATGTGGGGTTCACCTCTTCATATACTGTACATATGAGACAGATGATGTCCTAGTTGATTTTCCCCAAGCATGGGGCAAAATTTAGGTTCTTTTCACCTTACGGTTTGCTTTTCTGTCTAGGGTGTGTTTTAAACATTGGTTGTCCTAAATAGCCTTCTCCTTTTGGTACCCTATGTCTTCCATTTCCCTAGGGATACTGAAATACTCGGTTGCAGTTGTGGGCAAAAATACTCCTGTGGATTCAGATTTTTTTTTTTAAATTATGGTTTCCTTCTTGTAAGAAGAATGTGATCAGGGGCGCCTGGGTGGCTCAGTTGGTTAAGCGACTGCCTTCTGCTCAGGTCATGATCCTGGAGTCCTGGGATAGAGCCCCGCATCGGGCTCCCTGCCTTCGGCGGGAAGCCTGCTTCTCCCCCTCTCACTCCCCCTGCTTGTGTTCCCTCTCTGGCTGTATTTCTCTCTGTCAAATAAATAAAAATATTAAAAAAAAAAAAGAATGTGATCATGTGACAGTATTTTTTATATACTGTACAGATATATTAAGCTATTCTATGTTATATACAAAAGTATGTATTATAAGTTACATAAGGAAGTATGAGAAATAACTAAAAATAGACGACCTAATTTTTTCCTCCTATACCCCAGTGTATCAATTTATACCTTCCCTGGAGTGTGAACTTGTTCTGAAGACTATTGATCCCAGACCATGGCAGGTTTAGAATTTAGACTGCTAGCTTTAGAATTTCCTGTGGCACTTGTTAAAAATACTAATTCTGGAATCTTGACCCAGACCAGCTGAACGAGAATGTGTCCTTATGGGACCTGGGAGTCTGCATTTTCAGTCCGTTCTCCTGGTGCCCCTAAGGCCCTGCCAGTTTTGAGAACTGTGGGTGCTTGGAAGTAGTAGGTATGTGAGCATGAGACTTAACTGACGCATCAAAGATTGCTCAAGGGCTACCACTAAATTGAGATCCAGTTAACACTTGGGAAAATCAGATAGGCAGTTTTCGTGTGAGTTTCATTAGAGGGGCTATCAGCTATATAATCAGACATGAAATTTCTCAGAATTTGGAGATTTTCTAGGGGTTTTTTTTATTTGCAACTCTAAATAGTTGGTACTGTGCCTCAGTTTTTTTTTCTCATTAGAAATCTAAATATTATTGAAGATCTAACGATAATGAAAGATTAGACATTTACCAAAATGTGTTTAAAGGTTATTGTTTTTAATAGCTTATGTATCCGTAAACTTATGTTTGAAAGGACGTTTCATTACCCTGGTTATTGAGCATGTACTCTCTGAAACAGTCAAATAAAATCAGTGTAAGTCAGATAAACATGTAAAGGAAATTTCTTTCTTTTTTTAAAAAAGATTTTATTTATTTTTTGACACAGAGAAACACAGCTAGGGAACACAAGCAGGGGGAGTGAGAGAGGGAGAAGCAGGCTTCCCACTGAGCAAGGAGCCCGATGTGTGGGGGTAGATCCCAGAATCATGACCTGAGCCGAAGGCAGACAGTTAATGACTGAGACACCCCAGGAAATTTGTTTTTAACTAGTCACTACAGGTCAGCATGTTGCCAGTCACCTTGTGTCAGGGTTATATGTTCCCGGGTCAGCTTTAGGAAAGCTCCTCCTCAAAGCTCTATGTAGCGAAACCATTGGGAGAAGATGTGATAATTGAGGTTCCACAACTAGACCAAGGCTGAGTGAATGGGAATCAGAGAGCATCAGGGAAAGCGAGGGAGCAAGTGAGTTGATGGGAATGAGGAGCCTTAATTCTATCTGGGATCACCAGATCCTCCTGTAGAATTCTAAAGCCCCCCTTTCTCTTGGTGTTTTCTCCTACTCTTAGCTTTGGGAAGGTGTCCCTAACATGGAGTACTCTGCTGGGGTAAATTGTGCAGGTGCTCTTGCCCATATGCTTATTCTGCTTTGGTATTTAAAAAAAAAAAAAAACAAAAAAAAACACCTCACTGCGCCACCAGCCTTCCTTCACAGGCTTTCAGTCTTTCTGGCAGTGAGCGTGCCAAAGGTCAGGCGTTCTGGCAGTTTGCGTCATCTCGCTCTCCCCATAGCGGCTAGCACAGGCCTTGGGGCCCAGAATCTCTTGACAGGAATTGCTTCAGGAGGTCCCCCCGTCATGGGGGTACCTGGCCACCTCTCCAGCCACAAATAGGTCTCTCCCCTCCCGACACTGTTCCTGGAGAGTTGGTTTTTGTTTCCGAGCCTTCTTACTTGTTTATATTTCATCTATTTGGAGTACTTCCAATGCTTTCCCCTTTTTCCTTGGCCGATTCCTACTTAACTTGTAGATAAATATGTAGAAATGACATGTCTTTCACTCTTCCTTAGCTAGGATAGATATTCCTGCTTCATGTTTCCATGGTCTCCCCACTTCCTCTAGAATAACTTTTATCTTAGTTTTTTTGGTCCTTACTTAATTATCCCCCCAGGTTGTCTGCTTTACTGGGGTGAGGAATCTAGTCTTCTTGCTCACTGTTCCCTCATCACTAAGCATAGGTGTGGGGGCATGGTAGGTCCTCAATAAATATTTCTTGACTGAATAAAGTTAAATACCTAAAAAAAACAATATATGCCAATTATGGGACAAGGACGTACTTACTAATTCCAGTGGTGGTAATTAACATTGTTAGGGTTAACCGCTAGGTTCTATGAGAGCAAATGATCAAAAGTAAACGGAACAGAAATGGAACTTAGGAGCAAGCTTTTATGTGCCTTTTAATGCCTACTGCTGGATAAAATTTCTGCAAATGAAACAAAGTGCCTTGATGGGACTTATTTACATACTATAAAATATATAAGATAAAATATAAACTGCTTACTATGACATATACAATCCGAAAAAACCCAGAGGTATCAGTTCAGACATGCATTCCGTTATTCACTCACTTAACATTTTGTTTGTTTTGTATGCTGTGTGTGGGGCGCTGTTCTAGGCGCTCGGGATCCACAGTGAGCAAAGCATAACAATTATCTAACCAGAGGGAACATGCATTCTGGTGGTGGAGACTGTCAGTAAAGCAGATAAATAAGTAAAATATCTAGACTGTGGGAAGCTGGTGAATGCCATGGAGGAGAGTGAAGGGGAGGAAAGGGACACAGGAAGTGCTGAAAGTGTGTGTCTTGGGGTGGGGGGCACAGTTACAGATTCAGGGAAAAGGAGTCCCTGAGAAGACAACCCTTGAGTAACCGACTGGCACGGGGCGAGGAAGTGAGCAGCGTGGCTATGTGGGAGCTCTGAGGTGTGGAGGCCATGGAATAGTAGGCTACGCTTGGCTTTTTGGAATCCACGGGTGATCCTTCATGTTTGTGACATTAACCAGCCCAGCAGGTTGGGATCAAAGTGTCTTGTGTTAAAATCTGTGAATGTTTCCTGTCTTTGGACATTGGCTCCGGCTAAATCCTCAGCCTGAATACTTGGTATCATTATTTCTTTTTACATAGTTTGATGGAAAAGGCCCTGTGGAAACATTTCCTTTTCCTTTTGTGGGTCAGGATTTGTGCTGTGTTATCTGTGCTTAGGCTCTAAACTCTAGTCAGAGGTGGAGTCACCTCTCTGAGAGCTTGTATTCCTTGAGGGCAGGGCATATGTCTTGTTTAACTAGTTCACACAAGTCTTATCACCCTGTCCCCTGCTTGGGGACCTGATAACTTATTTTGGCTGATAATGGAAGGGCTTTTCTGTCTACTTTTGTTCCCCTTGGTGGCTTCCTTATCTGTTCTCTTATAACACTGACTGTGAACTCATTTCATTACTTAATGAAATTTTATCTTATATTATTGCTTATTTTGTGCAGCAGTCTTATCTCTCCAGCTAGAGAGGAACTTGTATTTTATTTCTGAACCTTATAGTGCTGGCTCAAAGTGGGTGTGCTATAGCATACATACATCAATGGCTGCTGTTGGTCAAAGTGCTTGTCTCCTTTGAGTGAATGAGCCAACATCTTATCTTTTGGGTGTTCTCTTTTTCTGGATTACAGTCTATATCTGGGGTTCTACCCTTCTTAGGACTTGGCCTACGTATGCCACTGAAGGGCCCAGGGGAGCAGAATAATTACTTTGGGATAAATCCTTTGTGATTTTTTAACTATTCCAAGGCAAGGATCTTTGCAGATGGGTTTTTTGCAGATTGGCTGTTCTTCAGAGAATCATTCGTTGACTGTTCATGACATAAACATTGTAAATTAATTGCCCTTTCAAATTTCATTGACATTTTCTTTCTCTATGGTCATTTTTGGTCACTCAGAAATAGTTGTTCACTCCAAGACAATTACTGTATGCCTAATAAAAGCCAATGACAAAGCCAAGTTTGGCTGTGTGTGCTGGACCGGGCAGTTTCAAGCTCCTCATACAACAGGCAATGGTCAGATCTGTGTCTCCGCAGAATTGTAAGTGGCTACATTTCATGACTGTCCTTAGGAATTGCTGTGCTTAGGATACCGTCCTATCATTGAAGTTGTGATGTACTGTGTATTGTTTTCTATTTGGCAATCTACTCTGAATGCATCGGTTGGGGATGAACACTTGAATAAATTCCAGTAGTCACATGTCATCACCCTTTGGGGACTGTGCCTGTGACTGGGAGCCATCTAGGGTATGCACCAGTATACCACCACTCACTGGGTTTGCTTCCTTATCATGACTTTGCTTTTCTGGAAACATTTCCCATCCTGTTCCATGTCTATTTCCTTTGCCTACCAAATAAAAGTCCCTGTAGCTTTTGACAGTTACAGAAAATACAACGTAAAGACTTGTAATCAAAAAAATAAACCCCTGTCTTCCCATACACAGTCAGTACCAGCTGTAAGCTAATTAAACTCAACAGTTCACAGGTGTTCCTCGGGAGAACTATAACACAACGGCACATTCTCTTCCCTTTGGGGTTTGTTAACATTTTTCATAGCCCTTTAAATTTTGTTTTCCAGTGGTACCATACTAAACAGGAAAATGGGGTGAGAAGTCAGGACTGTTGAAGATACATGGAGTGGAAACCGTAGCAGACACACCCCTGTAATTTAGTTGGATTTTCACAAACTACAGTGGTGTTGCTGGTGTCCCCCACGGGGAATCCAGGCTTTCATTCCTCATTGTGTGAAACTTCCCATACCGTTGATGTTGAATTGGAGCTCATTATTGGCTTCTTGAGCATGTCAGAGAATCACCTCAATTGGTTCCATGTGTGGCTCTGGGATACTGTGTTTAGGGTGGATTTGGAGTGTCACCTTTGTCCCTACTTTCTAAAAGTCACTAGAGTATTGCCATGATTATTAATCCTATGTCTTTGATGAAGAGTCAATCATATAAACTTACTAACCCAGACTTTGCTTTATCATTCTCCTATTTTATCCCGTCGTGAGCCAAGATATAAGATCATGGGCTCACAATTACATGGATAGTAACAGACATGGGTTGTTGTCAAGAATTGTGCAGATGTGGCACTTGGGTGGCTCAGTCGTTTGGGCATCTGTCTTTGGCTTGGGTTGTGATCCTTAGGATCCTGGGATTGAGCCCTGCATCGGGCTCCCTCCTTGATGGAAGGTCTGCTTCTTCCTGTCCTCGTCCCCCTGTGCCTGCTCGCTCTCTTGCTCTCACTCTCTCAAATAAATAAAATCTTAAAAACAAAAACAAGACTGTACGGACTTTGTCATCACATCTCTCACCTCTCAAATTGTGGCATTTCTGGGTTCCACCCCTTTACCTTGGATTCATGGTTTTCAAAGTTGGTCCTCAGCCCAACAACGTCAGCTTCATCTGGGAACTTGTCAAAAATGCAAATTTCAAAGCCCATCTTGACTTTCTGAATCAGAAATCTTTGGGGGTTGGGTGGGAAGAAGCTGACAGTCTTGTGTTTGTAAGCCTTCCCAAGATTCTGATGCACACTCAAGTTGAAGAATCGCTGCATAGACAGTAGTTGCTTTCTGTTCAGTCTCTGGAGCTTGCTGCAGTTGATATTCTAACTTCTATATGAAGGAGGACAATAATGTCTCCCTTAACCTCTTTCTTGGTGCCGTTGATGGTCAGGTGCAGAAGGCTGATGTCAGGATGGGCAGTGAGCACGCCTCAGTGTGCGGTGTTTACGGCCTTGGTCCAGGGTCTTGTGGAGACTGGCACAGCAGCCTTGAAAACAGGTAGATCAATCTATGATAGAATGAGGTTATGTAGCAAAGCTTTTGAAACTTGACAACTTTATGTTTGTGCAAGTGTTTTGCTCAGTGCTGTCATTCTCTTTTTTTTTTTTTTTTAAGATTTTATTTATTTGAGAGAGAGAGAGAGAGCGAGCATGAGAGGGGAGAAGGTCAGAGGGAGAAGCAGATTCCCCATGGGGCTGGGAGCCTGGTGTGGGACTTGATCCCGGGACTCTGGGATCATGACCTAGGCCAAAGGCAGATGCTTAAGCAACTGAGCCCACCCAGGCACTCCAGTGGTGACATTTTCAAGATCTTACTTCACCTCTGCCTCCTGCCTAGAAAACTATTTCTACTTTAGACACACTCCCATGGTGGGGGATAATCAGAACAGATGGGAAAATACATAAAAAAGCAAGACTTTCCCAGTATTTATTGCTCAGAAGAAAAAAAATTCCAGTGAGGAGTGAGTGATGCTTCATATTCTGAGGCAAATGATCACAGTAGGATGGTACAAGACTAGAGTGCATCTGTAAGAGAATACCGAACAGTGTGTGAACTGGAACATAGGCGGGAAAGAAGGCTATGAAAAAGACACAGAAAATGGGAATTCTTCTGGAAGTTTTTGTAAACCTATGTAGAGAAGGAACCAAACAACCGAGATCAGTTCACGTCAGGTTGGGAGTCATCCTAAAAATTGTAGTAGCAATGAACTCTTTCCTCCTGAGGCAAGTGTAGGAAGAAGAGCCAACTTGTATTTCCCTTCGGTAATGTAGATGTGACGCCCCCAGTGAGCACTAACTTATTATTGGAGGATAGCACTTCAGCAGCAGGGACAGATACTTTTCTTTTTCCTGACTGAATCCCACCAAGATCATCCTTTACCAGCTTCAGGGCCACAGTAGAAAGGACAGAACTCAAAACTTTGCTGCTTCTTAGTATATCCATTTCAAAGGTTTAGAAGATGGCACTGAAATGGAATATAGTAATAGTTTACATTTGTTGAGTACTTCCATGTATGAGGTCTTATTCTAAGGGCTTTACACATGTTGAACCGTAACTCCGTACACATTCATAAGAGCTAAGTTTGTTATCTTCGTTCTGTCATTGAAGAAACTCAGGCACAGAGCTAGTGGTTAAGCAATCTGCCCAAAGTGACATAGCTACTAATTGGGATTTAAACCAAGCATTTTCATTCCAGTCCTTTTTTTCCCTTTTTTTTTTTTTTTTTTTTTAAGATTTTGTTTGTTTATTTGACCGAGAGACACAGTGAGAGAGGGGACATAAGCAGGGGGAGTGGGAGAGGGAGAAGCAGGCTTCCCGCTGAGCGGGGAGCCTGATGCGGGGGGCTCGATGCCAGGACTCCCCGATCATTACCTGTGCTGAAGGCAGATGCTTAATGACTGAGCCACCCAGGTGCCACTTATTCCAGAGTCCTTACCTGTAAATATTCTATCTTCCTATACTCATCCATAAGGCTTTGCTTCTTTGTGATTATAAGTTAAAGAATTATCATAGATTAGCTTTTTATTACAATAAATGTGCTCGTTTATCAGGCTCTTCATCATATTTGGTTCAAGGAAGAGAAATCTCTGTTCCTCTTTAAAGAATTATTCTTATTGCAGTATCTGGAAATTTTGCATTTAAAGTTAAATTTTACATTTAAAATCAAGAAATACCTATTATGTGATATTAGATTGAATGTAAAATTAAGTCTTGCCTTTAAAAGCAGGAAGTGTTTACTATGCAGTATCTTTTATAAGATTTTATTTAGGGAAGTGGGGAAAGCATGAGGGGAGGAGCAGAAGGAGAGGGAGAAGCAGACTATGCAGGGAGTCTAATGCGGGGCTAGATCCCAAGACCCTGCTATCATGACTTGAGCCATCCAGGTGCCTCTACCATGCAATATTATTATACCACTGAGTGTAAATTCTAGATGGCCATTTAAAATATTTATAGCAACTGGTGGATCAACTTGCTCTCATGATGTTTAGTTGCATAGACTCTCTGTTGTGTCTGTAAAGCTTAAATGGGGTAGTGGTTGCACAAGAGTACTGTGCAAATGAAGTGAGTCCTAAGTCTAATGATCTCCAGCAGGATGAACACAATCTAATTTTAGTTGCTTTCCTCCTTTTAACAAAGATCACATGGAATTGGAAACATATGGGTTTTGTCACTATCGGTATTTATTTTTTAGTGTAAGTCACCAAGATTGAGATTTAAAATGTTGATTTCTAGGTATAATTAGTTATATATGGCTCTATAACAAATTACTGTCCAATATTTCAACTTAAAAGAGCAAACACTTAACTATCTCATGGTTTCTGTGGGTGGGGAACTCCTGGGAGGTTCTTGCTCTGGTTCTTGTATGAGATTGTGGTAACGGGGTAGGCTGGGCCTGCTGTCATCCGAATGGTTGACGGGGGCCATAGAGTCCACTTCCGAGATGGCACATTCACTTGGCTTTTGGCAGGAAGCCTTGGTTTCTCACCACGTGGACTTCTCCAAAGTGACTTCTTGACATGACATCTGGTTTCCCTGGAGTGAGTGTTTCAAAAGAGAGACAAATGACCTAATCTTGCAAGTCATAACTGTCATGTCTGCCACATTCTATTAATCAGGAATGAGTCACTAAGAACAGTCTTGCTCAAAGGGAGAACAGGCTCCCCTTTGGAAAGGAGGAATATTAAAGATTTGTGGACATATTTTAATCACCATAGCAGGCCTGACTCCACACCTACTATGTCAGACTCTCTCGGTATGGTAATTTGCATTTTTAACACATTCCCCCAGGTGATTTCTGTGCACACTTAAAATAGAGAATCATTGGGTGCTCAGATGATATTTGTTGAATGATTCAATCTGGAAGTAAATGAATACTATAATGCACTTTCCTGGTTTTTTAAGAAGCCAGAACTGTTTTTCAATGTATCTACTGTTCTAAATATTTAAGGTTTATGCTTAGGCACTAAATCAGTTGCTAACTAGATAATATAGCAAATGATTCCTATTGATTTCACTTTATCTGGATAGGACCCTGTGCTTTTATTGCTCATCAGGCCACATGTGCCCACTCTGATTTAGCCTGTGGAGTCAGAGCAACTCCCCTCAGTCATATACCTAAAAATGGAACTTAAGCTCTAGTTAGGAAGAAATGAAGTGTATGAGTGGCAAGGCAAGGCAAAAGGATATTCTGAGGTTTTTGCCTCAAGATTCAGGGTGCAGGGCAATGTCTGATGATCCTATTTGGCTTGTTGGCTTCTGCAGTTCCATGCTTTCTTTTAGGAGAGATGAGGGTTTAGAACCAGGAATTTGCAAAGAACAGTCAGGTGGCTCTGGAGCCCTTCTAGCTTGGACATCACTCCTTTTTGAATGTTCAAGGCTCTTGTTGAGCAGTCAGGCCCCCTTCCCCTTCTCCATCATAGTCAGCCTTCTCTTGCCTTCCCTTTGTCGTTACCTCTTAATCTTCTGAATTCTTGACTGCAGGGAATGCAGTTGGTTATTTCAGAGTGGAGGATGCATGTCATAGAGACAGGTGGCCTCTCTTCAAATCTCTGTACCACGTACCCATCCAGTTCCCTCCCTGCCCCCCAGCTAGAGAAGGCAGATAAATACAGATGCTCAAACCTGGGTCTCACATTTCCTTAGAAACTCCTCAGTTAGCAGAAGCACACAGTTGGGGGATAAAAACCCCAGAGAGGTAAGTAACACTTCCTATGACGGAGGCTTTTTAAATGTGAGAGAACATTGCACCCAGAGTGTGATCACACACTGGAACAGCCATATGATGGAGCTGACATGCCCCAATAGGTACAACAGATTGTTCTGCTTCTAACCAGTCAATACTGCAATTAACAAATATTTATTGAACACCTAGGAGGCACCCAGGTTCACACTGCCCTCATCAGCTATTTCTTAGTGTAACGTAAAGCCCCCTAACCCCTCTGTGTGTCTTCCGGCTTTCCCCTGTCCCAATAAAATCAATTCTGTACATTGAAACCAGAGTGGATCTTCCTAAAACACACAAACTTGACCAGGTCACTGACCTACTTAAAATGCTCAGGTTGGTGATCAGCATCCAGATAAAACTCACATTCCTGAGCATGACTAAAGCAGTAGATCATAGTCTGACCCCTGCCTGGCTACTTTCCTGGTGCTGCTGCTTCAGACACTCCCCACTCCACATGGCTCCAGTGTGCCTCTTATCTGGAGCCACAAAGGAGGGGCTAAGGGCACTGGCCTTATCTTTGCACAGTACCTGGTCCGTAATTAAGACTGAATGACTATTACTCTTGTAGTTATTAAGGATAAATGGAAAGCCCCTGGCACATAGTAGCTATTAAACTGAGAGATTCTTTCCCCCTTGGGCCCCAGTTTCTTTGAGAGGACTACTCACAGGCACCCCTCACTCGGGGTCTGATTTGTGGTGGGAGCGGCACTGGTGAAGATGGGAGAGTTCTGAGAGACAGGAAGAAGGTGGGGGATTACATTAAAAAAGGTTATGAGTTTGCATGTGATCTTTCATCCATTAGAACATGATTGATAGCGTCCTTCCATAAGAGGAGGGAGTGGCAGAGGAAAATGGCAGTGGTGTGGGATTCAGAAGAAACTGACAGTCTGATGTTAGATAAGACACTGCTTTCTGAGTCAATATTAGTTCAGTTGTGAAATGGGTCTGTCCTTAGAGTTAACTCAGGTGACTTTTTCAGAACTTTTTGAAGACTAGATGGTGTACTGGGAAAGTGACAAAATTGCATTGTCCTACAAGTCACAGCACCTTAAAGAAACATCTTTTAAAGCAAGATTGTTGTACTTATGTATAACTATGCTGAAGCGTGCACGTCGGCCCCGGAGATGGAGGTGGCCATCATGTTCCAGTTGCACTTCCTGGAAGCATCTCTCCTCTTTCCCTCGTGCCTTCTGCATCTCTTATCTGAGAAGAGCTCACTTTCCTCAGTAGTTCTCCGGCTGGTGTTTTTACTCCATACCACTCTCCACACTGCCGAGTTATCTTAATAAAAGCAATTTGAAGGACCTCATTTGAAGAATACTTAGAATGGACTCATGGATTTGAGAAGAATGGATTGAAATCTAGAACAGATTTAAACTTAACACTCAGTATTCCCACCAGTGATCTGGGGCTCATGTGGCCACTCTCTTGCATCGCTGTGCAGTGGAAAAGGCACCTGAGGATGTTTCTGGCTTGTGACCCACATGTAACAGCCCTTTTGTTGTCTTTTTTGGGCGCCTGAAATGGTTCCCCAGTGTCCCCTGAATATCCAAACCCGAAGTGTTCAGTCAAGGAGGGTCTGCCACATTCTGGCACCAAGCATTCCCCTTTCTGATTTTATTTGTACCCTTTTACCTCTAAGTCCCCCCCCCCCCGCCCCTTATCCTCCAGACTCAGAGCCCTTCAGGTGATTTTGCAGTTACCCATAACCTTAGCTTTTCCGTCCATGTGCCTGTGGCCCTGCTGTGCCTGCCATGTTAATACGTTCTCAGGCCCAAGGGACTTGAAGGTCCTTTGCACGATAGAGCTTTTCCCAGAACCACCCCTCGATACCAGGTGGGATCAGTCCTTCATTCCCTATTCTGCCAATGCATGTTGTTTTACTTCTATTATAGCTCTTATCACAGTCTTCCTTGTAGCATAGTCATTTCTATGTGCTTTCCTCTCTGGATTCAGAGCCCCTGGAGGGCAAAGACTATTGTTTTATTTTGTGCTGTATTTTCCCACCCCTACAGTGCCTGGTGCAGTAGGAGGGGTTTAGTAAATACTGCTTGAATTAGTGCTTGAATGAAATTGTCTCTCCTGGTCCTCTTTGCAGTGCTGTAATGCAGACCAGGTGAATGTACAATTTTGGCTTACTGGATTCAGTTTAGCACAGGAAAGGAGTTTTCCAAGAAGCAGTACTGGCTTTGAAAACAGAAATTGCCTTTAATCTTGTGGAAAACACATGCCAGCCCTCTCCATAATAGTCTCAATTACAGGAGAGCATCGTATTACTGTAAAAACACAAATAAATAAGCCCATGACAATACTGCGTTTGGGAGATAAAACCACATAAAAGCCATCTTTCCCCAACTCTCCAGCATGATAATTAAGGTCTTTCTGAAAGAAAAAGGAAAAAAGAAAAAAAAAAACCCAAACCCAAACCAAAACATACTAGCAAAGAACAAGTGATATTATGCTTAAAAACAGTTCTTATACTTGACAAGGTGGGAGAAGGGGGCTGCTTTTTTTTTTTTTTTTTTTTTTTTTTTAAATCCAGCACAGGTACATGGGTTCCTCCCAGCTTTTGCCAGACCTGGTGCTGTATGGATTGCATTGCATAGGAAATTTGGGACATTAGGGTTGCCAAAGATGGTGGGAATACCTGGAGGCAGAGAGGGTCACCTGGAAGGTGATGGTGTGAAATTTGTCTGTCTACCACACTTCGCCCAAACATTTCATATTCTTCTAAGTGCTGGATCTCTGTTGGTTCAGGGAAGCCTCCAGTGAGTCTGTCTCTGTGGGCTATGGCTTTCAACTGGATTTCATTTACTGATCCCCATTTGAATGTTTGCTTGTCTCTTTTTAACTTTAGGATTCTGGATCTAGGTTCTTTTGAGGGTAGAGTAGGAATGATTTTGTCAGCCCCGTAGGGCCAAAACCAGACTGAACAGAGCCCAGCTACTTCTCCTCACTTCCATTGCCACCTCTCTCGGCTGAGCCTGGAATGCCGAGTGCCTCCCAAGTGAGTTATGCTCCTACTTTTGTCTCCCTGCAGGGTGTTCCTCAAGCAGCCAGAGTGGCCCTTCTAAAGTGTACTTGAGACCACATCAGTCCCCAGTTCAGAGTCCTCCAGCTAGTCTCCCATTTCACTAAGAATGCAATTCAGGAACTGTAGTTACCATGGCCTACATGATACTGCATGGTCTGGAACCTTCCATCTCATCTCCTACTATGCCCTCCATTAATCCCCTCTGACCCTTGAGCCTGCTTGCTGTTCTTAAACCAAGCCAAGCATTCTCAGCCTCAGAGCCTTCCATTATTGTTCTCTTAGCTTGGGACGTTCTGTCCCCAGAGGTACATGTGGTTCATGCCCTCACTTCATTCACCTCTGCTCCATGTTACCTCTTTGGGGAGGTCCTGTCCACTTATTTCCCCAGTACTAAAACAGTGCTTGGCATATGGCAGGCACTTAGGACATCGTTATTGGAAGCGTGAGTAAGCATGGGCTGGCAAGTCTAGCAGACATGGAGGGGGAATGTGGTCTGCAAGGACAGTGGCTCTAGGGTCAGATGTCAGGTCAGGCTGGATTTGTTCATCCTTCTCCATTTGGTAGATGTTTTACTTTGGGAAAATTATTTAACTTTCTATACTAGATAAATGAAATGATGCCTACCACACGGGATTATTTTGAAGGGTTAAGTCAGATAATGCTTGTAAGTGCCTGGCATTGTGTCAGGTAAACAGATTAGAGCTTCCTAATTATTAATATTTAGACATCCTATTTTCCACTTGTGGAGGCATGTTATATGGGATAAGGGGAATGCCAAAAAATGGTTGACGTTGGTATGGAATTCTCACATAACCTATAAGTAGCTACGAGTCTGTTTTAAGCACCAAGCCCTCTGCTTGGCATATGCGAGGCCTTAGTAAACGTCCGGGCCCTCTTGCTTTTAATGGTTAGGCTTAGAAACTACTGAAATGCTGGGGCAGCTCTGCGGGTATGTAGGGATTTTGGTAAACAGAAAAAGGGAGAAGTCAGCTGCTGGGCTGGGGGCAGTTCACGGTCCTGCTTGTGGTTCAGTGGGGACTGCATTTATGAAAATGGCAATTGAGTTCAGGCAGTTGAGACTGTGGACTGTGCCAGCAAGTGTGGTATTTCCATTTACATCCTTAGAGTCAGTACAATTTCACCATTATTCCTTTGAGGCCCTCCTCGCCAAGAAAAACCCATTGTAAATTTCTGGTTTAAAGATTCTGCAGTTTTAAGGAGTCGTACTTTTTGTTGCTGTAACGTTTTCTTGGCACCGTACATTTTAAGTCCCACTGGTCTACCTTGTAAATACAATACAAATATTTGAAAAGCTGAACCCCGTCACTTATTTTCCCAAGTTCCTTATAGGAAGTGCTGATGCGTCTGCCCTCCCTGCTACTTCGCCTGGGTTTCTGCTCAGGTGTTTGGAGTGAAAAAGTGGGGGAAAGAAGATAGAGTGTCAGCAAAATATGTTTTGTAGCTAGGGTTGGGCCAGGCTGGAGGGAGGAGTGTGTGGTTGGCAGAGTGCATGACGTGGCCCCATTGTGTGGAACCCTCCTGCTGGACCTGCGGCCAGCTCCCAGCCAGGCCACCCGGCTGCGGGCCTCTGAAGCAGAGAGCCCTGCACAGTCTGGTGCCTCTCCAACCCAGTGTACTGAATAGGACTCCAAAGAATAGGAGCCGTGTTCCCTTTGTCACCTACAGCCCTGCTTTCAGCCCGCACAGTGAATGTGCACTTGGGGGCTCAATTGGCACTTGGAAAAATCTGCAAGAACTTTGTGTGCACTCAGTGTGTGCCCAGTGGCATGGGGGGTGTGTGTGTGTGTGGAGCATGCACTCTGTAGCTGTCTGGGGCTGGTGCTTGCAGAGGAGGGGGCTGCCCTCTTTATGCTGCAGGGTCTGCCAAGAATGTGCCGCCCTTGACAGTGTTGTGGCCAACAGGAAAAGCATTCATGGCATCTTAATGAAAGGCAGCAGTTCCTTTCTTCCAGAATAATAGGCATTCTTTTATTGAGCTAGGTCCCGTTTCAGAGATGGGGAGAGAAGCCAATTATTTTTCAGTTAAAATTTATTTTTTTAAACAGTGATACCTCAGTTGCAAATTACCTCCCCTTTGCCAAAGAGACATGTACAGCTAGTCTTCTGACATGGTTTTAAGCTGCCACCTTACAGAATAATCAAATGATATGCCACAATGTGATAAGGCATCAAAGACCTCTAAATCACATCTGTATAGCTGATTCCTTTGCCTTCCTCTGTAGGTAGAGAACAGATGTTTCCTGAAGTGGAATAGGTCTCTTTCCCTTTACTCTGCATCTTGCACATCGTCTGACATACCTCTTTTTACTGAAATTAAGGAGTTTTTTTCCTGTGGGTGTGATAATACATCCTTAAGAGGGAGTTTGATAAGGGAGAATGTTGTCAAGTTGAAAGGATCGAGGCCTTTGAGGCACCAATCTGAAAGTCATCTTTGGGTGATACATCTTTTCACTGGAAAGAAACAAGAGCAAGTAGTTTTTCATGTATTGGAGGAAATACTCTGTTTCTCATCTTCTCCAGACTTCTTTATAGTCTTTTTTTTTTTTTTTTAAATACTTAAGTGGAACTTGGCATCATGACCTCCACATTTCAGCTGTGCATATGTTCTGTGTATAAATGGTGAAAGACAACAGAGCCATTCCTATTTTTCACACTATTTACTCTAAGAGGCCCCTATCAGTAATTGACTTCCTGTTGGAGGCAGTAATTTATGTTTGGGCTTGGGCACTGTCAGTCTGAAACTAGCCAAGAGAGGTTATGCTATCTGCTGCACAGTTTCATAGTGAGAAGATGGGCCAGGCCTTTTGCCTCTGAAATCCAAGTACCACGGAGGCTGGAAATGGCACCTGGGCTTGGGTATGGAGAGATGTTACTTTCTGAGCGAAGCCGTTAACTGCGGTGGTGCTTTCTCAGGAGACAGGTACTGTGGGCTATTCTGACATTTTAAAGCTTTATTTCCTAATGATTATTAAAAGGGAGGAGGGACACATTTTTTGATCTGGCAGGGTGCTGGGTACTTTTAACATATATTAATTCATTTAAATGCCATTAAATTCTAGTAGAATTTTGATCATTCTGTCAGCCACTGGAAATTAAAACACCCCCTCACCTTCTGGTCTCCCCCACCCAGACATATTAGAAGCATATTAGCAGATTAAGCCAGCCTGGGGTTGGTACTGTGCTTTAGTTGTTAAGCTCAGTTATTCTAACTATGACCAGGTTTTTCAGTGATGCTGGAACTGGAACTTGAGTGGGGTGGTGTTGATCAAGTGCTGGAAATGGAGGGCAGCTTCACACAAGTAGCATGTGCATGTTGGTGGCGTGCTCAGAGACCCCTGTGCACGATACTCCCAGCTTCCATCAGCCAGGCCCTTTTGCTCCATCCTGTCTAGGGTCAGAAGTCTTTATAAAGGGCTTGCTTTTGACCCTGTTGAATGATAATTGTAGAGTGCTTTACAATTTACCAAGAGCTTTCACTGGTATTTTATAAGGTGGGTTTTATTATCCCCATTCATTTTGTAGATAAAGAAAACAAGGGCCAGAGAGGTTATGAATCAGCTCTGGTATCCTATCCAGTAAGTGACAGAGCCAGGATTCTAAGCCACAACATCTTCTTCCAAATCCACTGCTGCTTTGTACTGCAGTTACTTTCGTGTCCCAAGTATGTCATTCACTCCTCCATTTGGAAGATGCTGGGTTGGCATGGGCTTTGAAGTCTGACAGCTCTGTGACCTCGGGTAACTGGAGTCTCAGTTCCCTCATCTGTAAAATGATGAGAGTAATAGTAATAGAACTTACCTAATAAAGCTGTTGTGAAATGCTTTGCACACAGTAACTACACCATAAATGTTTGCCAATCTTCCTGTTCCTCCTCTCTGCCACCTCTTCTTCTCCATCATCATCATCATCATCGTTATCATGAGCTTGCTTACTCTTATCTGTCACTAGGGAGACAAACTAGGATGGACTTTGCTATTGAGAATCACTAGCAAATGTGACACTAGCAAACCAATTATGTCGTGTGCTAAGAACTAAAGTATGGTAAGGGTGCTGGGGAAGCTTAGAGGAAGGAGCACTTGGGCTTTTAATTGCCAGGAACCCAGCTTTCTAGGAGCTCCACTCCCCCATTGATAACATTCTATTTTATTGTTCCCCGCTGAAGGCAGCGTTTAATGTAGCAGGTCTTACGGGTGTTTTGTGTACATCTTACATGAAGGAGGAAGGAGAAATAGAATGTATTCTGGCTAAGGGAGCCTCAGGGTCATTTGGGGAAATCAGACCTGTATTTCAACAATTGGAGGACTTTCCAGGACAAAGTAGGTTCCATTGCTTTGGTGTGCTGTGTTCGTGCGAGTGCCATAGGAAGTCAGATGTGACTGGGTTCCTGGGGGTTGGTGAGCAGGGTAGACTTTGAGGTACAAGTGGGCCTGGAGTTGGACCTGAAAGAACTTAGAATTTGGATTAAGAGCTGCAGAAGGGCAGGGAAGCTGAGCAGAGGGGAAGTTGTGCTGCAGACCACAATCTGGCCCGGCTGGAGGGAGGGCCTGGCCTGGGGAGGTGGGTGGTCCCGGAGGCAGATGCCCCTCTATTCCTTAGAGGAGAACCTGCCTCAGAACCCCTAACGGAGATACATAGCCCAGTCCTACCCTCAGTGCAGCCGATAATAACATCTTTGTGTTCATTGTGATGTTTCTGGTCATTTGGCTGGAGACAAACACCTAGAGGGACCTACAGCATGGACATTGGGTCTGAGTGGGTCTATGAGCAGCGACCTAGCTGCAGCCTCTTTGTTTGTGAGCTGTTTGCCTGCATTTAAATGCCATTTACATAGGGAGCTGTCAGAGTTGAGTTGGCCCATGATTATTCCTTGATGTATGTTGGGTTAAAAAAAATAAAAAAAAAGGAAAGAAAGAAAGGGAAGAATTGAAAACCCTGGCTAATGAGGAGCTGGGTTCCCTTTCTCCATTGATGACAGCTTCCTTTCTGATCTGATGGTCCGTCAGAAATGAAGGTGGTGTGCGACTGTGGGGTTATGTCCCCGCTGAAGCCGTCTTTCCCTCCGAGTTGTAATTGATGGGGAGACCTGTCACTTGTTATGCTGATGCTGTGCAGATTTTTGTGCAGCTGCCTGCCAAAGAGAGTTTTAGGACAGCATCTGATTGGGTGTAGGTTGTGGCAAAAGCGATAATAAATAGAGAGCTGGTGAGGGTAGATTTTGATTGACCTGAGATTGTATATTATTAAACCGAGTCTGCATGTACTTGTCAGTTTATGAAGAACCAGACCCATAATCCAACTTAGGGCTGTGGCAGTTTGGGTTTATTAAATGTGCTTTATATCACTGTTAATATTGAGGAGCAGAGAGGAATATCTGTAATCTTTTAATCTATGCAATAATGGTTTGGAGGGAGATTACCAGACACATTGGACTATTGTTTGCCTATAATTGTATTCAGAACTCTTCGAAGCATTGATTTGTTTCTGGCATACTGATTTGGCTCAATAGTCTCATAAAGCTCTTTTATAGTCCTCTTTGCTCTGGATTTTCCAAAAATAATTGGAGAATAATAATAATGTAGCTGGCACTAAAGAAGAGAGAGTAAGCCTGAAAGCAAATTTTCAGCCAAGTGAATAGCCATAAACATCTTCTGTGCTCATAAACACCTGGGTCTGTGACCTTTGTGTTCCTAAGATACGTACTGCCTCATGGGCTCTCTGCTTGGGGGTTATCACTTCAGTGCCTTGTAAAATTTGATTGTTTAGTAAGTAGGTTCTGAATTTTTGCTGAGTAGGGAAAATTTATCCCTCCCCTAGTTTTCCTTGGACACAGCTGATACGCCCACAGATCTCAGCCAGTACAGAAGCAGAGCGCTGGATGGTGCTGGAGTTCCAACGTGGAGACAGACAGCGGGACCCATCAAGGGCACCTTTTTGTACTTAAGTAGCTTTTAATGGAAGTGACTTTTGAACAGAAGCCGGTGTGATGATGTGTTTTCCTTTTTAAGTAGAAATGAAATTTTTGATCCAAATAAAGGAACCTTTCTTGGCATTGTTGCCACCTTCTCACCCTTCTCATTTCCAAAACACGCCTGAGGAAATGAGCCAGAGAAATGGTCTCCAAGTTCAGTTTCACTGACTTTAATAAGAAGGGGTGCTGCAGAGGCACAGAGATAGTTGCCTTCCATCCTCAGTGGGTCTTGAAACATTTCTTCAAGAAATTCTAGGCACCCTGTCAACCTTTATCTCCCCGCCCCCCATGCTGTTGCTTAATTATTCCTAAAGGAACCAATAGGATCCCGGGGACGTGACAGGTATGCTGGGCTGCCTTTGTAAGCTGTTGGTTGCCTGCTTCGTGCTGCACATGGTGGGTAGCAGGCATAAGTAGAGAGCTGGTGAGGGTAGAAGAAAGAGGCTTCTTCAGGGAGCTTTATTATAACTGAACTAGCTTTATTAGAACTAAAGTATGAGCCAGTCTTGGGGGTGTATAGGACCCATATTTATCAAAGGAGACTGTTCTGCCCAAGACGTAGTTTCTTGTCCTGTGAGGTTAATTGCTGCTGCATTTCATGGAGTTTATGAGGTGTGCTTTCCTTCGCCCTGTTCCAATCAGGTGGTATTGCTCAGAAGTACTGTGAGCTCAGGATTGGCTCAGAGCCGCTTCTGCAGTGGCGTTCCACAGTTGCCCTTGCCATGGGTGGAGAGGAGAAAGCCTCACAGAGTGGCATGAGGGAGTGAGGTACAAAGGCAGTGTGCCCGTCAGTAGAGATGGTTAATCAGACCCGTACTCTGTGCCTGGCCTTGTGAAATACGAAAGAAGTATGAGTTCCAGACCCCCAAGGTGCATTCCATCAGGCTGGGGAAAGAGAAGGGTAGGTCAGTGGCTCTGCACGTGTGGTCCCTGGACAGCTTGCATCACATCCTTCGGGAACATGTTAGAGCTGCAGGCCTTGAGGCATCACCTCAGAACTGGTAGAGTTTGAGAACCTTTGCTTTAGGTTGACCACTTCTAGGGGCATAATTCAAGACATGTGGAATTAAGGGCTGCTTGCTCATAGGGCACAGGAAAGAAAAGAATAAGGTACCAACAGGAGGCTGAACCGAACTGTCATCTACCTGCGAAAGGGGTCAAAGGAGGGAGGGAGCAGTGGGACATCAAGGCAGGATCTCCTGGGAGAGGGAGTATGGAGCCAGGTTTTGAGGGATGAATAGGAGAGAAAGCTGGAGGGGGGCATAAATGAGTGCTTATGTGACAGTGAGCATTCTGGCCATTCAAAGAGCTCAGCTTAAGTAGAGGGAGAACACGAACTCATAGACTGTAGCCAAGAAAAATAAAGAACTCGGGCAGTTTTGTGAAGAATAAAAATGTTTGTTTCTCACAAGTTGAGTTCTGGTGTGAGTTCATCTCTTTTGTCACCTCTGGCAGGGATGCAGTTAATTGGGGCCAGGGATCTTGCACCTGGAAAGGCTTTATAAAATGCGGATCTAGAGAGGAAGATTTTATTTGCCTAAGGCCACCGCTTTCAAAGTGGGAGGCCTGTGGTGCTCAGGAAAAATAGGGATAACCGTGTGTGAGAAAGGATGGGCTGCCTCCACAGAAAAAGTGCCCAGTGTTTGCAGAGTGTGTTGTGTATCCTGGAGAGAGGGATCTGGGATCTCACTTGGGGGCAGGGGCAGATCCAGAGAGGTGAGCATGTGAGGAAATATAAATTTAAGGCTTGTAAGTATTTGTTTTCCTTTAAAGGTGAAAAAGTGGGGGCGCCTGGGTGGCTCAGTTGGTTAAGCGACTGCCTTCGGCTCAGGTCATGATCCCGGAGACCCGGGATCGAGTCCCACATCGGGCTCTCTGCTCGGCAGGAAGCCTGCTTCTTCCTCTCTCGCTCCCTCTGCTTATGTTCCCTCTCTGACTGTGTTTCTGTCAAATAAATAAAAAGATCTTTAAAAAAAACTAAAGGCTGAAAAAGCATCACTGAAATTTATCGCAGAGAAAAGTAGCGTGACTGGAGTTCTGTCTCATGAATCTAGTTAGAGGGGCATCTGTAACTGGAGGGAGGTAGATAAGTTAGGAGGCTCTTCTCATTGTAAGAATGAGAGATGACAGGACTTTAAAGTAGTGCAGTTCTAGAAAAATGGTGTGAGCAGCAGTAGGAGTCACAGTGATTGAAAGTGGAAGGGAAGAAACGGGAGGGGGCGGGCAGCTGTGGTGCCAGTGTCCTCCGCAGGTGGTTTAATAAACTCCTTAACACTGCCATTGGTAGATCTTAACCACTGCCATTTTAATGATCCGGAGATTGATTTTTGTAGAAGGTCCAAAGGTTGTGTGACTAGAAGTGGCGAAATCAGGATTTGACTCACATATGTCTGCCTGAAAAGCCTGTGCCCTTTCTGCTGTGGATGAGAAACTTTGACAAAGAGAATGATACGGTTTGTTTAGAATTGGGCAGTTGCTGATCTTGGCAGAAGTCCTGAGGGATGGGAGGAGGTGTCAAGAAAAAGGGAAACAACAGCATAGAACATTAAAGTTCCTTTGGTGAAACTGTATCTTAAAGAGCTTCAGTGCACCTTCAGTGCAGGGCGTCCAGGATCTCCCCCCTCCCTTAGGTGGACACAAGGGCTGCGCTATTTTGTTGACCAAGGGTAGGGAAGGCACCCTGAAGATGGAGTATTTGACCCAGTATCTGCCTAGGCAATCCTGAGAATCCTGGTCCCAGGAGAACACACAGGGCTTCTGTTCCTTTTGTGCCCTGGTGTGAAGGTTGCAGTTTTAACAAGGTCATATTGATTACTTCAGCTCACTTCCTGCAAAGGTCTCCACATTCTGCAAAGGACAAAACTAATTCTAAAATGAAATCCTGGTGAGATGGGAAGTGAAAAGACTATATCTAAGCTCAGACTTTGAGTTGTTTAGTCTAAGCTTTTGCCCAGCGTGGAACCTGACACTGAGGTTGAACTCACAACCCTGATATCAAGACCTGACCCAAGATCAAGAGTGTGCTGTTGAACCTACAGAGCCACCCAGGCTCCCCTAAGCTATTTGTTATCTCCACCTCCTGGCTAGCATGTGGTTACTTGGGCTCATGGTTCAGCTTATCTCCTAATCCTGCTATCTCCACACCTGAATCCTCTTTTCAGCAACTCCACTCTCCCCCTCTGTCGTTTCCCATGCAAACCTTCTCAGGTGTGATGTGCTGGTCCATCCTCTCTCCCCTTTCTTAAGTAGAAGCTGCAGAGACAGTATTGGGTGTTGGATTACACCTGGAAATGAGACTGTGCTGGGTAGTGGCTGCTTTGCTGCTGGATTAGGCTGCATGCCTCATTGAGTCTCAGCTCCACTCTGTGCGGACTCTTGGGGAGGCATGGGGAATTTGTTCAGATAAGGGGCCGGTGTGTTGAACTGTGTCTCACTAGCAGCGGTGAAAAGATGCCTAAGCACGCCTCCTGCAGCAGCTGAGGTCCGACGGCACAGTCCCTCAGCAAATTAGTAGATTGCTCCTCCTGCTAGTACAGATCTTCTCCGTTTACTGAGTTGTGTTCTGAACTGACAACTGCGGTTTTTGTTAGGGGCAGTTCACACGTCAAACTAATATTGCTGTGCCAGACCAAGTATCAACAGGTTGCACTTAAATTGGAGATCACTTCAGTGCATGCTCAGCTCATGCCACAGGGTATCCTGACATTGACCTTCACGTGCGCCTGAAAGGAAACATTTCATACATACTGGAGAGGTTAATGATTGACATGTGGAATAAAAGGGCAGGAGGGTCCCAGTTACACACACAAGTGTTCCAAATGAACAATGACAGACAAATGGGCGTGAAGGGTATTGAAGTGATTCTGTTAGGTACCTTGGATTTGAATTGAATTGAATTGAAATCGAAAGGAATTGAAAATGATGTATTCTGAAGAGACAGCCTGACTTCAAATCCTGTGATTTTTACCAGGACCTTTCTTCTGTCTGCTCCGGTTTTTCATCTGTAAAATAGGGCTAAGACTACCCACCTCACAGAGCTGTTGTGAGGATTTGGTGATACATGTTGAGTGCTTAGCTTACTCACTGAATATACTCAATAAATCACTAATTAATACTTATGACATTTAGTTATATAATAATCAGCATTGCTGTTGTTTGTGGGAATTGGTAACTTAGGGTCAGTCACTGTGGCAGAAGTGTAAATTCCATAGGAACAGAAAGAAACCGGTGCTGCATTTCTTTCTCCTGATCTTGGTAAGGCTCCACTGTTGACTCTGTAGAGCCATCTGGGAACCTGCCTTGCTGGACAGGCCATTTGAGTACCTCTGTTTTCTCTGAACATCTTCACCATTCCCTTCATTTTGATAAGGCCGTGGAAAGGGAGCAGTCAGCTAAAGACGTGAATGTTTGGCATTTCCAATGGCCATAGTTCTCAGTGTGGCTCAACTTCATAAATTGGTCCCTGGTGAAGTTGAGCTTTGCAACTTCTGTATGTGTGTATTTCCTCAGTGCTTTGGAGGACTGTTGAAGGCTGCCTCTGTCCTGGAGCTTGTGAAGCGATACTTCACATGAGGGGTCTAGAAAAACAATGTTAGGGAGGTTGAACCTTAAGCATAAGATACATTGCTACATTCTGGTACCTCCTTTCCACTGCTGGTTGTATATGGATAGGAGTTTAAACATAGGAGCTGTGTTTATTAGTGCCTATTTCTTAGGTTACTAGAAATTCCTCCTTACCTAGTGAATAAAGCTTCCTTTAAGCTTTAGGTGGTTTTCTCTTTGTTGTATTCATTTTTGTGACATATATGAACAAGGCTACCTTTCCTTTAACAGTTTCAGATCTCCTCTGTTAAATGGATCGCTGCCATCTGCTGATAGAAGAGAAATCTTTCTGAGACAGAAACACCTAGAGCAGTGCTTCTCAACTCTGGAATCACATTAGATTCAGGGAGATTTGAAAGAATCCCAGTGCCTGGGGCACCACTCCAGATAGGACGCAGTTGCCCTAGTGTGGTGCCCAGACTTTGGTGTTGGAACTGCAGTTAGCGTTCCTCGGGTGATTCTAGTGTCTAACCTCATATTGAGAACCACTAATCGGCACAGATTTTTGATGGAAGCTCCATCAGCGAGGGGTGTAGCCGTACAGGAAAGCAGTGCAGAGGGCAGCAACTGTGGCTTCTCTGGCTTTGAATCCTCTGCAGCCCGCCTAGCACCAGGCATACACCAGACCCTTCATGCCACGCGCCCCCCCCCGCGCCCCCCCCCGGCATGTGTTTTGGATGACTGAAATAATGGAATGGAGCCCAGATTTGTCAGATGGTCATTTTTACTTAATTCCTGAGCCTTTTCCTTTCTGTGGTTCATGGGAGAACAGGTTCACAAGCAGATACTTTTATTGTTCCAAGAGAAGAACGACATCTAGCTTTGAAATGCTTGAGTTGGAAAACTGATCTTGGCTCAAGATAGCAAAGGCCTGCTGTGTACAACAAAAATTTGTCAGGTAAAGGAGTAATACCTGGTCGTGCCATTTGTTACCTTGTTAAGCACCCAGTTCTTACTGGTGGTGTGGGTTCTGCATACCAAATGCAGATGGGTCCTCTGTTGAGTAGTTTTGCTCAGGGGAACTAGGGCCTCTCCTCCTCCTCCCCCTCCCCCTCCTCGTCCCTCTCTTCTTCCTCCTCCCCCTCCTCCTACCCTTTTTCCCCCTCCTCCCCCTCTCCCTTACCCTCTTTATCCCCCTTCTCTCCCTCCCCCTCCTCCTCTTTTTTTCTTTTTCTTCCTTTTCCTTTTTCCTCTCTCCTTTTTGGATAGCGCAGATTGCATCAAGGCCTACAGCCATAGTTATTCATAAAGACAGACTTCTGTGAACACTGGGGAACATGGCTTGGGAATCTGATAAATTGCTAATGCTCAATTTACAAAACCAAAAAGTATCAAGTGTATTAAGTAAGAGAAGCCTTGTGGTCAGATAGTGCTTTATGTAGTTTAGTGTTAATTTTCTGTCCCTTGGTGGTTTTAATCCCTGGCAAGGCTGTGGATTAGCAGGGCAGGTCCTTAGGTTTAAGGCTCAGGTTGTGTGACCTGGCTTAGGTGATAGAGCTGGGCCTCTGGATGTAAATCCCTTTAGTCCACCGAGCTTTTGGTAGTGCTGTTGCTTGGATAAGAACACCCTGTAAATGGGACTAATGGCCTCTCAAGGTTGTGTTTGTCCCAGCTATTGTGGTTTGAATCCTTTGTTCATGTTTCCCTGTGCTTGCGTGCGTGCATGTATGTTTGCGTGTATCTGCATTAATACCAGGCATCTCACCGTTTGCCTCTGCAGAACGCAGTTGACAGCTGGAAGTGTGCGTTTGATGTCAGGAGAGGGTCATCTTTTATTAATGGTTGTGAGTTGTGTCCTGCGAAGGAGCTACTTTCACTTGAGTCTGTGTGGGGGTGACTGTGCCTAGTATTTTATTTCTAGGTCAAGTGTTTTTCTCAGCCTATATTGTTTGCTTAGAATAATAATGTTCTAAATACATTCTAGTGCTAAAACTGAATATATTAAGCTTTATTCAGTTTTAGAAGATGAATTCTTTCTGGGATGGTTTGCAGGTGGTTGTCATTCATGCAACACGTTATGGAGTGCCTACTGTGTGTTGGGGGCTGTTTGCCTTTACTTCCATCTTAAGGATATCTAGAATAAAAATAAACACTGCACATTTGTTAAGGGGGAAAGAGTCCACATTCATTTAGCTTTGGTTCTTTTTCACCCCAGTTTGACTATTGAGCTATATTGATTTCTTGACTTTTGGGAGACAGTGTTTATTTTTATTCATTTATTTATTTTTAAATATTTTATTTATTTATTTGACAGAGAGAAACACAGCCAGAGAGGGAGCACAAGCAGGGGGAGTGAGAGAGGGAGAAGCAGGCTTCCCGCCGAGCAGGGAGCCTGATGTGGGACTGGATCCCTGGTCTCCAGGATCATGACCTGAGCCGAAGGCAGTCACTTCACCAACTGAGCCACCCAGGCGCCCCTGGCAGACAGTGTTTTTCCCCAGCTCACCTGATAGGCCCATGGTGGGAAGTGCTTTCCTTGCTCCCCAGGAATATCTCAGAGGTATTTGTGGCTGCTGGAATTTGGAAAAGAGCCACATGTGGAGCTGCCTGGGCTGGGTGCTGTGTTGTTCCCTTCTGTTCTTTCCTCTCTTCCCTTTGATCCACCCCCTCCAACCTCCACCCCAAGTGGAGCCCCTCTGTGCTTCTTGGTCCCTGTATGCCACAGAGATTGTTAATTATACCTGAATGTAAGGAAAGCAGTCAGGGTTGAAGATCTCAAATGCAGGAAAGTGGTTTTTGTATCAAGAACTCTCTCCCTTGTGCCTTAGTGCAGCACATTTATCTCTGTCTAGGATGAATGTGTACCACAGAGATGGATCGTAACCATTAAAGAGGGGAAAAAGCAAAGAAGGGGGGACAAAAGAAACAAAGATGGTTACGGAGATGCTTCAATAGAAATCTGAAGCATAAAGTACATGCTAGAACATTACATGAAGTCCTTCTTAAAACATGAGGACTTCAGAGGAGCAAAGAAAAGCACTTCTTCCATTTAAAGGAATGTGAGAATTTGACTTGTCACCTCGGTGAAGGTAAACAACGCTTATCTTTTTGGTTGACATCAGAGGGGGCTTTTCAGTCTTAAAGAGAGGAGAGAAGGGTTGTTCTGTCATTTAGTTATCTTGCTTGAGTTAAGTCACTGGGTGGAATGCGAATGAGATGGCTCACTCCAAGCTGTGTGTAGCGCTGTGGCCATTGCACATGCTTGTTCTCACTAAGGAAGCCCATGGCATGGTTTCCTTCCTCATCTGTTTTTCTGTCTTGTCTCTTTTGTAGACAAGGGCATTCTGTAGTAATTCTCCTATAGAAACCTCCATCCCTCAGATCTTGTCACACAGGACACGTTGTGAATAATAAGCATCCTGTGAGGACTTGATCAGTGGCTGGGAAACAGGATTTGTATCATCTCTCAGGAGGAGCTATCAACCTGCATCTGTCAGTTCACCCCTCATCCTTGCTGGCAGAGTCCCAGTTTCATTTAGGTGTTCAGTTTCCACGTGGACTTGAGTTCAAGGGATACATCTTGATTAGTCTAAGGCAGTCATGATAATTCCACTCCTCATGCCAGTTAAAGGTCTATATCTGGCCAGTTAAACATTAGGAAATCATGTATGGAAGCTTCTGGAAAAAGTGTCCTTGTGTTTGAAGAGAGAAGAAGAGTCTAAGTTTCATCTCTGGTGGTTGCTGTATGTGATGCTTTGTAGAGGGGAGCAGCCATCTCTGAAGCATAAGCTCGCCTCAGGGGACAGAGTGACATGTAGGGGAGAGCACAGCCCAGAAAACCCAAGACAGATAGTCTCTTTGATGATACTATTGAGCTACTGAATTACCCAACCAAGACTCACTCATTCTACTTCCGGACTTACTGTTATGTGTGAGGAAAACCAATTCTGATCCATCTGATCCATCTATTTTGGTTGAGTTTTTTTGTTTTCCTATAGACCAGTGTGTTCTAACCAATGGACGTGCCCATCCACACAGGATGGCTCAAGATAAAATCAGAAGAGGTTGGGGATACGTTCTCATGTGTGTTGTACCCATGATGACATCAACATTGTCAGATTACAACCTTGCATACTGTTCCGTCTTCCCATACTTGGCTCCTGCATCACGTTTGGTGGCACTTTTCTCTGTCGCAAGGGAACAGGATGAAAACCAGCCATTGAAAATGTTGTTTGGGAGCTTTCTAGTATCCTTTCTATATAACAATTGACATGATGAATAAACTGAAAAGTTAGTGTGAGGCAAAAATTTCCCGGTAAGCTCATGTTTCTTTTTGTTGGAATGTGACAAATAAAACAACCTAATATATTTTCCCTTTGTGTGACTTTACTAAGAAGCTCCAGTCCAGCTTTGATGCTTAATGGTACGCCATCTAAAATTCCAAGTGTATTTTTCTTCTAATTTATCTATTTGATTTTATTTATTTTAGTTATTTTAATAAGCGAGTAATCTGTATCATATCCTTATTGGAAGTAGCTAACCACCTTTGGTTCCCCTATTACTGAGGTGGTATTTCTGATTTGTTTAAAAGCATGTCCTGAATGCCTTGTAATGGGTTGTATCTGTCTGGTTACTCATGTGTCCATTCACTCTACATTAATTGAACTCTTACTAAATGCCAGCCAGGCATTGGATGTTTTTCTTTGGGTGTGAGGCAAAAGGAAAAAAGCACTGGGAACTCAGAATTGTGCATAACAGAGCCCTAATCATTGCTGGTCCTGAGGAGAGTTTTGAAGCCAACTTTAAGGTATTGATTTGAGGAATGCCAATGATTTTCATCTCCTTTTCCCATCTCTGAACTAAGTGTAATCCCTTTCAGAGGTCGGGAGTGAGAAAACCTGTATTAATAGTGAAAGGACAGGAAAGGAAGACTTTCTTGGACATCACAGTACTGCAGTTAGCATTCAACAGGGAAATTCTAGGGTTGAGTAAATAGTTTATTTATATACTATGCTTCTCATCTCACTTCTGTCAACCAAGAAAGGAAAAAAAAATAAATTGGCATCCATCTTATTCATTCTTAAAGATTTATTTATTTATTTGACAGAGAGAGAGAGAGGGAGAGAGAGAGAGAGAGATATCACAAGTAGGCAGAGAGGCAGGGAGAGAGAGGAGGAAGCAGGCTTCCTGCTGAGCAGAGAGCTGGATGTGGGCCTAGATCCCAGGACCCTGAGATCATGACCTGAG